>JAOTQG010121513.1:0-10663 GCA_025631175.1 Iris virginica | reverse complement strand
TCTCTCTCTCTCTCTCTCTCTCTCTCTCTCTCTCTCTCTCTCTCTCTCTCTCTCTCTCTCTCTCTCTCTCTCTGCGCTATAACGATTCAATTTGTGAACTGAATGGTTGGGTGGATAAATTTGTTAATCATGTATGCAAGTATTCATATAACAATTGAGTGACATTGGTGGTATTGAGCAGGTGTGTGGTCAGAGTCGGAGAGCTTCAATGATGAAGGTATGGGACCAGTGCCGAAATCCTGGAAAGGAGCCTGCCAAAGTGGAGATCACTTTCACAGATCAAACTGTAACAAGTGAGTATGCTTGTTTTTCTTCCAATTTTATGCTCGTTTTTTTCGCAATTTTTGAAGGTCATTAATATCTTTCTTAGACGATGATGCATGACCGTGTTTTTCTATCTTGGGATCGTATTATCTTCTAAGCATCAAACAAAATATATATCTCAAATGGCCCGCCAAATCGACCAGTTGTTAATTTTTAGCCTTCAATCCCGCAAGCTTAGTCGTTATGACAAAAAGGTTAAATACCTAAAATTAGGCTATGCTAATCCTATTACAAACATAATGGGACCCCAAGTAAGTTTGGAAAAAATTATTTTTTCAAGAATGAGATATTTTGGCGGGTTTTTTTTCATAAGGAAACATGGATATAGGGCATGAATGATGTCCTACAAGAGTGTCCTTACTTGACTTTCTTAGTTGGAATGGCTATAGAGGTTGATGATTCCTAGTTTGTCCATTTCATTCCAGACAAGGAAAACAGCCTCATAATGGTGATTGTTTCTGGCTTCTTCCATTGTCAATGCCATCTTGTGAACCTGTATCCTTCCAATGCCTTGGCTATTTTCACCCCTTTTTAACTGATATCATGCTGAATGATCAGTGTCTTTTAATTGGTCAGTTTAATTGGCAAGATTTTCAATTGACCAATACATTTGATTTATTGGCCAATTTTCCAGGTTTATGTGACTGTCAGGCCCTACACACTTACAGGCACTAGTGATATTTCACTTTTTGGCCTCTAAATATGCCATTTTTGGTTAACCAAATTCTAGTTCAAGGGTCATGTACTAAGCTATTAGCCTTGGTATTGGAGGTTGAGAGCTTGCTAGAACCAAAAAAGGAAAGGTACTCTATAAAATAGCTCATGGGTGGAAACATCACTTGACATGCTCGCATGGTGGTCTTTCACCAATCAAATCGCTAGAAAATGCTACATCATGCACTTTTTAGAAATTCATCTGAGCAAATGGGAGTGTATGTTATAGCAGTTTTTAACAACTGAATATTTTCAGGATACTCCCCTATATATAATTCATCCATCAGCTTTATTCATGCATGGTATACAAAAAAGAAAAAAAAAATAGAAAAAGGGGGAAAAGAGAGAGATTGCAATTGTTGATTATTCTCTTATGATCCTGGCCTAATAGAGTTCATATCAAGAAGTGCTCCATAGAAGAAGGTCAGAAGGTCATATGATAATTTGACATGCCTACTTTTTGGTATGGCAAGGGGTATTTGGCTGCTTCTATTGCCAATATCATCTTGTGAACTTGTACCCTTTTCAATGACCTTGGCTTCTTTCTACATATTGAAGTATCTGGCCTTCTGGCTGGCTAATTTGATTGGCAGGATTCTCTGTCAACCAATGCATGTTATACTTGCTTGATTGGCCACTTTTTTCAGGAATTTATGTACAGGTCATACACAGTAGGCAACTGTGGCATTCAGTGTTTTAAATTGTTCATCTGCAATTGTTGATTGACCATGTGTCAACTTTCTGTATTTCCAGTTCAAAGTCCCTGAGTTTTCGCAAGAAGCACCACAATTGATATACTTCCTTCCCTCCGTTTCAAAATGAATAAATTGTGACGCTCGTTTTGAGACGGAGGTAATAAATATTTTGGAAGAGGGGATATTTGGCAAACGGGGAAAGCTACACACACATGTCACACATACACACATATTTTTTATTTTATTTTTAAAGAAATAAGGGTGGCACTTAACGGCAATGAGATTCGATCTTATCAATAATAGAGAAAAGAATTACAATGAGGGAACTAGCAAGTGACTCACAAGCTATAGTCGTACCTCCCAGGACAATGCCCAAAAAAGCTAAGAAAAACAACTTAACAGTGGCTAAGTGTCGTTACGGCAACGCTCACGCACACGCACACATGCCATCCATTAACATTTCATTACTGTCGGAAGAAATTCAACTACTCTTGCCCTGTTAGAGCTTCTTCAGGAATAAATATTTAGTGCAATAGTGCAATATGGTAGAGGCCAACACTGTTTTATAAAGATTTTTAGCTTCCTGCAAAATATGTTTTGCAGAAACTATAGACTATATAACTTAACTTGCAAAAGAAAGAACAATAAGAACGTAAAAAGCCCTAATTTTTCCATCTCGTAACTATGTACATGCTGTTTGACCTTTTGCAGAAAGTTAATTGGGGCTCGATACTACCTTAAAACGTACGAGGCACATTATGGCCCTTTAAACCAAACTTTGGATTGTAAATCTCCGCGTGATTGGGATGGGCACGGAACACACACAGCGTCAACGGTTGGAGGCCGGATGGTGCCTAACGCCGAAGCCATCGGTGGATTTGCCCGTGGCACCGCCTCGGGTGGTGCACCACTAGTCCGCCTAGCCATCTACAAGGTTTGTTGGGCAGTTCCAAACAAAGGCAAAGAAGCTGGGAACACTTGCTTTTTCGAGGACCTGCTAGCAGCAATTGATGAGGCTATTGGCGATGGAGTTCATGTAATGAGCATGTCCCTCGGGTCAAGCTCGCCTATCAATTATACTAATGATGGGCTCGCCATTGGAGCACTTCATGCTACTCGGCACAATATTGTCCCCGTGTGTAGTGCAGGGAACTCTGGACCTGGCCCGTCAACATTGGCTAACTCTGCTCCGTGGATTTTCACGGTTGGTGCTAGTTCATTGGACCGGAGTTTCGTTGCTCTACTCCAGCTAGGAAATGGTTTGACAGTCAAGGTAGAATCGAACCGCCAATATGCAGTAATTTCATTTATATTCTCCTGCTAACTTGTTTTAAGAAATTTTAATTCCCAATTACTATGGCAGGGAGAGACAGTAACTCCATACAAGTTAGCAAGGAAGAAGATGTACCCTTTGGTTTACGCAGCGCAAGTAGTCAATGCAGACGTGCCCAAAACATACATAGCTGGGTAGACAAACTTACATACGAACAGAGTTCTTGTTCAGGATGGCTAGTGAACGAGATTTGCTAAATAGTTGTTGAATTTATGCAGGCAATGCCTTGATGGTTCTCTGTCACCCGAGAAGGCCAAAGGGAAGATCATATTTTGCATGAGAGGCAATGGAACAAGAGTCGGAAAAGGCATGGAGGTGAAAAGAGCCGGAGGTATTGGCTTTATACTGGGAAACAGCCCTGCAAATGGAGCTGAGTTACCAGCAGATGCACATGTTCTTCCAGCAACCGCTGTGACATCGGATGATGCCATTAAAATTCTGAAGTACATCAATTTGACGAAAAGCCCAACTGCATATATATTCCCAGCAAAGACTGTTACACGTACCAAACCTGCACCATCAATGACTTCCTTTTCTAGTCGAGGTCCAAATGTGATTTCCCCTGATATCCTCAAGGTAACAATCCTCTTATCAATAGGAATTATTGAAACTTGTTGCATATAATGTTTTAAATGTAATAGTTGGTCTTTTACGGACCGCAGCCAGATATCACGGCACCAGGACTGAATATATTGGCTGCATGGAGTGGCGCAGATTCGCCCTCAAAGGTTGCTAATGATCATCGGCTGGTGAAGTACAACATCATTTCAGGAACTTCTATGTCTTGCCCTCATGTCGCCGCTGTTGTTGCGCTTCTGAAAGCAATCCACCCTGATTGGAGCCCTGCTGCTATCAAATCTGCTATTATGACCTCAGGTGTGCACACACAGCCTTCTCTACACCGTGTTTTAATCTCAGGCATAGTGCAGCAAAAGTAGTTGGAAACCAATTAAGTACTCCCTACATTCTGGGCCAAGAGTCTGTGCTATCAAAGCAGGCTATGTATAAACTGTAATATCCAGTTTAAAATGTTTTACTAATCTTTCAGAAATTTTTATTGCAGCGGGACTAGAGAACAATGAGGGGAAGTTGATAACAGATGCATCAGGTAAACCGGCAGATCCATTCCAATTTGGGGCTGGTCACTTCAGACCGGAGAAAGCAGCGGATCCAGGACTCGTCTACGACGCTTCCTACACAGATTACCTCCTCTTCCTCTGTAGTACTGGTGTTCAAGACATTAAGGCCCTCGACCCATCCTTCAAATGCCCTAAAAAGACTCCCCCACCGTATAATCTTAACTATCCCTCCTTCACGTTTCCAAAACTTGAGGGCAGAGTCACTGCTAGGAGAAGTGTAACCAATGTGGGTGACAGCAAGAGTATCTACTTTGCCAGTGTCATACCACCTCTGGGAATCTCTGTTAAGGTCTCTCCACCCATCTTATACTTTGACTCTGTTGGACAGAAAAAGAGCTTCAAGGTAGTCGTAGAAACAGAAAGAGACATGATGCACTTGAGTGAGAACGGCAATTACTCGTTCGGATGGCTCACTTGGAGTGATAGCATCCACACCGTACGTAGCCCCATTGCAGTGGCATTAGCTTAACTTGCTGCATTTCTTATATATGACAAAATTGAATTAATATTGTTTCTTGAATAGTGAAGGAACATATACATGATAGTTTTCTATATGATTGAATCAGTTCAGAGGGTTTAGGTTGATCTTCTGGAAATCTATCTCCTTTTTGGTGCAAAAAAATACTTTTGCTAGAGTGGTAACCATGCAGTTACTGCAGAAACCCAAGTAATGTGCACCCTGGGCAGCTCTTGCCATGGAGATGCCCTCAAGATGAATTTTACATAGCAGCCTATTTTGTTTAGGAGAAGTCGCTCTTGCGGGAACTCCCGAATTTTTGGGAACATTTTGGGTTTTGAAACCTGGAATCCCTCCTTGTGGGACAATTGAGGGTGTGGTTGGTAGCCTCCCCCGTGTGTAGTCGAGCACTTATAACTGCAATGGTCCCAAAAGGCTGGATACATTTCAAGCCTTCATTCTTTTATATCTGTTCATAAGAACCCTAGACCCAATCAATTACCATGCCATGTCAAGAAAAAAAAATCACCCGCAGGAGCTTAAAACCAAAAACTTGGCTCCATCTTTCCCCTCTCCAAACTAAATGATGGGAAGCCTAGCCATCGAGGTTTTATCACACCCCTAGTCGTACAAAAGAAAAAGCTTTTATCGGACTCTATGGAAGGAGCTCTGAACCAGCCTAGCAGTTGATTCTCTCCATCTGGTCTCTAAGCTTGTCCGGAATTCTGCCCTTCGTCCTTTCCGTACACTGATTAGCTACTAACTCGAACACTCTATAACCTAAAGTTTTTTTGGCAAGTAAAATGTCATTCAACCCAAAAAGATACGCATATACAAGGGGTATGCCCAGGAAATACAAGCAGTCTCCACAAACTTACTTTTCCTTTTGACTCCTAATCATATCTATTCCCCAGCTAATAAGAATTAGCTTATCCCCCAATTATTACAAATCTTCCAATTTACAGAAGTCCCATCATATTTTCTATCCTTCCCCATTACAGCAAACCTCAAGATTTCCTCCACCTGTGGAATAATCCTTTCTTCCTTTTCTATCTGGCTTTCAGAAATTCTTCTATTTTTCTCCTTCCAAGTTTGATATATAGTAATGCTTAAAGATATCTTCCTCAAAGTATTCTATAATTTTCCATCTTTCCGATCTGTGCTAGCCTTGTCAACTAGCTCACTCCATGCAGTAGTCATTCTCTCATCCCCATTATGTCAACTCTATAACCTAAAGTTCATTACCTATATTTGGTGCCCCAGAACATTACCTTTCAGCAGAACTCTTATATGTAAACGAGATGTGTATGTTCAGTGTAGATTTAAAAACCAAATCAGATATGTACTTCAACACTGCCTAACTGAATTAAATAGAACCTACAGGCTGCAAATGACAATTTCAACGAAGATAAACCAATATGCTAGACTTAATATAAGCCATCAACAGATCAGACAGATAATTAAGATCTTTGACAACTCATTAATAATACTTGAGCATTCAAAGGAGAAGACAGTAGTTTAACCCCACCCTCCTCCCTCGTTTCAAGTCGGAATTTACCAGACACAGAATGCAAAGAAGGGCAGTCATAGTATTACCATCACGTAAAATGTCACTTTATTTTTCATTGCAATTTCATGTAGCAATTCTCGTCACATGCAAATTTGCAAGAGATCAACTTTGGCTGAAAAAAAATGCATAAAGGAGATCCAATTGGCTTGAAACCCATGCCTCTGAATGCTTCAAGGTTACAGAACAAGATCTAACCACGGGGAACTTTTGTCTGCCTTGAAGTTACGACACCTGTAACTTTGAGATTAACATCCAATATCTTTAATCCATGATAATCAGCCAACTCCCGCTGGGTATGTAATATAGATACTCAAAGGATCAGGAAAATCATCCACTAACCAGAGAATGTTTCTCGTGTGGGTCAATCTTGGTTTGCAGCAGTCACTGTATCTTTTATACAGTGATCTCAGTCTGCAGATTAACCCTACCGTCCTGATATGAGGTTCTGAGCTTCAATGCGAATCTCCAAGATAGTCTCCACATTCTACTAGTCAACTCTGAGAATGTTCTTCAGCCCATGCATCTCTTCTTACCCTTACTCGGTCACCTTTGAAATGGATGTACTTCCATTTGCTTAAGTAATTTTTTAGAACCATCTTGCGCTTGTCATCTTCACCTAGTTCTTGGAAGGCACGTGCAACTTTCCTGACAGTGTCCTCATCGGGTTTTACACCTAACTCCTCCATGTCTGCAAACACCTGAAATTTTACAATGAATTATAGAATAGCTTCAGCACTGAATCGCCTGACAAAGCTGAAGGAGAAAATGAAAGATGTATTCAATATACCCCTATTATCTTTTCAGGCATACTATGATGAGCGTACATGGATATCATCCTAGAAAACAACTTTTTAGAGATAGAACGTGTATGTGTCTGCAAAATCATGTTCCAAAATGATTCAGCTTCATCTACTCGCTGATCCATATCAAATGCCAGTAGGAGAGTGTCAAAAGTTCCCATTGTCATTCCTTGACCTTTGCCAAACATCCACTTGGCCACCTGCATAACATTGGTAGTTAGAAATCGAACCATTTCAAGTCTAGAAAAAGATCATCAGTAAGGTGTCAAGTATTCTTTCAACCAATGATGGAATTCCGCATGGTGACATAAAGAGGAAAGGTGTCACCATTCAAGTCAATTAGGATATCTTCGTGTTAACATCACAAGTCCAAAAACTTCATTAAGTTCCAACCACATAAATATGCTTGACACCCATATTCTTAAAGTCCACCAAAATCAAAATAACTCCAACTTTGCCAGCCAATTCCACATTTTCGAAGTTTAAGAAGGGTATTAAACATCTCTCCACTCGCAGGCAATCGTTGAGTAGCCATGCAGATGAAGTTTGGGATGCTAGGCTATGGTTTATATATTACGATGCAATATGCATATACCTGGGAGATGTGTAAACAGCAGCACATATAAAGGTAAAAATACTACAGAGTAGCATACAAGAGTTCATGTGATGCGATAGGTTGTGGTGCAGGGGTTACTAACACCATAAACCATCCAATCCCCACCATTCAAACAGAGGATTTCTCCATCACCCACCAATGTCCAGTCAAATAGGTTAATAATCATCAATTTCGGTTCGAACAGCTGACAGTCCCTTGTTCAAGCGAAATTCCCATCCCTGCACATTAAAAGCACAAAACAGTCTCCCTCTATGATTGTTGCATGTTCTGTGTGCCCCTTATATTTAGTTTTAAGTTTATTTTCATGAATTCCTGTGAAAGTATCATTTGCCAGAATTGCTTTGTCTTTGGTCCACTTAACACCAGTAACTGCCCAAAAAAACATGCAACTGAAGAAACAGGCTATAAGCATGATTTCTGTGTCAAATATAGCCTCACACCATCCAACTATGCTCACTAGTACCGAACAAATCTAGAGATTTTTTCCTCAAAGGGCTGAGATGCTATCATAGATTTCATAGGTTGGATGCACCACTGAGGAACAGCTTCGTGAAAGTTTGGAGTTTATAACAGCAACTAGGATCCAAGATAGTACCTTTGGGTAAGGACCATGAGATAGGTGAACATTACTAGCTTAGCATCAGATGTAATCCAAATTGACCTGAGTTAAAACCAAATTGTACTGCGAACTATACAAAGCCAACTCAGCTTACAGAAATGGTTAAGTGCACTGCTATTTACTATCTCGTGTAAACACTGAAAACCAAACATTACCCAAATTTAGGATAGAACTACATCCTAAAACAGAAGTGTACCGCACCTCATGCTTGGATGGCAGACTCATATGAAACCCACTCTTTCATTTGGAACTCTTTAGCATTTCCCAAGTTTCAACCAGGACAAGAATCCAGTAAGCTCATCACGTGTGGAAGAAGATAACAATCAAGTTGCAGCTAACTGCATGGCTTACTTTCACATTAAGGATACAAAAGTCTTAACTCTGTCTGATACTGAGGAGACAGAGAAACTAAGAAAATAAATTATTGAATATAAACGAAAGGCTGGATAGCTTAGTGCTGTTAGGTAAATACGTCATAGCAGAGAGGCATCTCAAGAGAAATATATGACAATAAAGTGCAGTGCCTATTATCATGGGTATCATTGCCCATCGGGCCAAATCAACTGGAAATAGCAATACATTTCTAAGAAACTGTCACATGCCGTCACAAAATGACAAAGAAAATACTCTTAAGATTTTAAATAAGTTTGTGAAGCATCATACTTGAATTACTCGCTTCCAATGATTCCTCTTCCTTAAGATATGAAGTGCCTTAGCTGCCGCTATCACTGGAAACTCTACTTCCCATGCTGTCCATTTATCTAGGGCTCCATACACAGCCTCCTTTTCATTCGGCATACCAGAAACCTATTCATATCATATGATAAGTAAAGATAGAATGTTACATACTCCCTCTGTCCCAAAAACGAAGGTTCATCTTTGAGAAAATTTGTATCCTAAAATGAGTGTCCATTTCTTAGTGAAGTTACCAAACACACGTTTGTCACTCTTCATGTTCATTGTCCACTAGTAATGCTCTAATAGTACCACTAAGGGTGATCATGTACATGTACCACAAATGTTGCTTACGAGTCCACTTCCTTAATGTATGTGGAACACTCAAAACAGATGCTCATATTTGGTTGGAGGCAACATATCATATGCTATTAATATAGAAATTATAGTGTATCATTCATAATAATAGCAGGTAAAATTCACATCATTCATAATCCCATAACATTCAAAATATCAAGCATCAAAAACTTACAATTCGAATAAGATTGAGTGCTTTTGTACCAGACCCAGAAGATTCTCGTTTACTCCAAACGTGGTGCTCTTTCTTACCCATTTTCTTGACTACTTTCCTACATTCCATCCAAAGATCTTAAGAAACAAGATTTCCAAACAAGGAAGCACACAACAATAATCAAAACATATCAAATTCCCATTTTTCCACTCAAATAGCTACACATGACATTTTGTGTCAACTGGTTCACTCCTCAATACAAACTATGACCTTTGGACGCAAATTTTACAGATTCAGGGCAGCAAAATAACATCATATAACTCCTTTCCACTCAATGAATCCACTTTCTACATAAAACTCACATTTGCATAAATCATTGTGCCATTCTTCTGTTTTAGGTAATAATAATCTATATCATCAAAAATACTATTTTGACTTTGCATAAATCAAAATATGCATCCTATTTTGACTTTATTTTTGTATAAATCATTGTCCCTCCGTCCTAAAATATGCTTCCTATTTTTTTTGTACTTTATTTTTGTCAACTTGATTAAATTTTGAACACAATTTTATTATTATTGATTTCTTGTTGTGAATTTATAAAAGTTGTTATTTATAGTTTACTAGTGTTCTTGCAAAGATTTAAATTTTTGAAACTAAAACACAATAAGCACATAAAATCATTTGCATAAATCATTGTGCACGGTGGAACCTTTTTGCTACAACAGAGGATAACCAACTGGAGTAAGTCTCCCTCTGTCCCAAAATATGCATCCTAATTTGACTTTATTTTTGTCAACTTGATTAAATTTTGAACACAATTTTATTAACATTATGTTGTTGTTGTGAATTCATAAAAGTTGTTATTTATAGTTTACAAGTGTTCTTACAAAGATTAAAATTTTAGAAACTAAAATACAATAAACACATACACCCTCTGTCCCAAAACAATTGTGCCACTATTTCCTTTTTGGTCAACATGAATTCAGTTGCTTTTTTTGAAGGTTAACTATAAAAAAGGGATGCGTACTATCACTTTGGCTCAAAAAAGGGTATTGTACTATTTTTTCGTCAAATAAGGAATGCGTACTGTCATTAATTCATCAATTTAAACTTCATCCTACTCAATTTCCTCAAATTTAAAGAAGATAAGGGTTGTTTAATATCCAAGAGAATTGGATCGGGTGGATTTATATCGATTAATTAAGAT
>JAOTQG010121502.1:0-10666 GCA_025631175.1 Iris virginica | reverse complement strand
GCAACCCTAAAACAAATAAGCATCCCTCGACCGATCAAAACTCAAATGTCTAATCGTGCAAAACTCCTCCACACCACGAGCCATAACTCAATAATTCAGAGACCTTTTATCTCAAACAATCTGCTCCAAAAACTCCAAGACATAGAGCAATGCATGAACTAAATGCTCGTATTTGAATGGAACCTTGCACTTTCAAATGAAATGGTAAAGAGCAAGTCAAACTGGATGATGAATTTTAGAGAAACACTTGACAGAAAAAGATCGAAGATTTTAGACAAGTTCGACGATCAAATCAAAGATCCGAAAGACGAAAAATAGACAAATGTAGCAGTAAATTTGCAATCAACATGGACTCTCTATCATCTAGATTTCTCACAAAATGAAAATTACAAGTCACTTAAGAGATCTCAAGAGGAAAGTTTCTTGTCAAGTGATCCTCCTAAAACCGAACTCGATTCCCAACCCCGATCTCATAACGATCACGAGGATAGAAGAGGTGAAAACAATGAACTTCCACAAACTAGCATATGAGGTAGAAAAACTCACAAATGCATCCAACCTATTATGGTTAGCACCAAACTTGCTCGAAACCCTAAGCCATAAAAAATCATGCTCAAGCGCGAAATGCCATAACCATTAATCAATTTCAGTATTTTTGATAACCAAGTTTCGAAACCCTAAAGCCCCATACTAACCTTCTTTCAAGCCACCAAATGAGGCTTACTCTCCTTCCCGAACCCATACCACAAAAATCTTCGCATTATCCCTTCTAATCGTTCTACTACTCCCGTGGGTAATGTACACAGAGATAAACGGTTAATGGGAATACATAACTCATTGAGAGAAACTCTCCCTCTCTAAAGAAAAATAAGCGCTCTTCCACCCGTTTTGCCTTTTAGACACCTTGCCAATAACTCTTCGTCGCATAGGATTCCCACCTAAAGACGGTTCAAAATAGGATAAAGGACAATTCATTAATGTTGAACCTTCATCTTTCAACATTAATGAAGGTTCAACATTAATGACTTGCTAATCTACGCTTAGTTAAATTGATCTCGAAGCCAGACACAACCTCGAAGATCTGAAGAAAAGTAGTGAGGACATTTGCAATCTACCGTGTTCCTCGGACAAAAATAACATAGTATTATCAACATATTGAAGATGAAAGACCTTCGTGCCATCATTTTCTACACAACAACCCTCTATAACACTCCTTGTCTCACTCCTCATTAGCAACCTTCTAAGAATATCCACAACTAACGTAAAAAGAAAAGGAGACATCGGTTCCCTTCGGCGAGGTCCTCTTGAGGCACAAATCACTCATTAGGCTCCCCATTAACCATACAAGAGAACGAGGAAGATGAAATATACCATCCAATCCATTTACGCCATCTAGAATCGAAACCTTTCATATCCATAACTAGATCAAGGAAACGCCAATTTAACCAATCGTATGCCTTTGAACATCCGGCTAAAAAAATAACCCTTTCCTGCTACTTCTCCTAAGATCATCAGCAATCTCTTTAGCCACCAAAACGCATTAATCAATTGACGACCCTTGACGAAAGCACATTGAGCTTCAGAGATGTATCACCCGATACCTCTCAAAATCAACGAGAGAGCGCCTTAGTCATAATCTTGCAAATGCTAATAACAAGGCTAATAGGTCGAAAATCCTTAATCTTGAGAGACCTCTCCTTTCTAGGTATGAGAGTTATGATCGTGGAATTGATTCTCGAATTGATTTTCTGGCACACAACCCCATTAACATAGAATTCAAACACCACTCGCTTTCACTCTTCACGATGTCCCAACAAGAATGAAAGAAGGCTAGAGTAAATCCATCCAGACCCGACGCCTTATCTCCGATCACTCCAAAATAGCTCTGTTAATCTCAACCTCCTCAAACAGTCTCTCTAACCCCTCTGCCTTCTCCTCTGAAATGGGACTCGATTCCAGCCCTCAATCATTAATCTACTAGCATAATCCTATCAATAAGTTCTTAACAAAATCAAGAATCTCCTCGCAATAATCCCCACATATCTAACAATAACGCCATCATCCATCTCAATCCCCTTAATTTACCCCCGTCGATGCTTTCATGTAGCCACCCTATGAAACAACTTGGAAATGCAATCCCTTTCCACAATCCATTTAACTCTTCACTTTATGACGTCAACTTATACAAAATATCATCAATCTGCCTGGACCGTCTATTCAATTCATCATGCACCGAAGCATCAATGCTCTTCAAACTATCCAAATCCTCCATTCCCTAATAAGATCACCCTTCCTAAACCTAATATCTCCAAACATCTCCTTGTTCAAGACCGTTAATTTCTCCTTTAAGAATCTCAACTTACGCATCAAAACGAAACCTCCCCACCCCTCCACCACACACTCCTCAACCAGTTACCCACTAATTCATCAAAACCATGATGATATAACCATAGTTATTAAATGCGCAAGGCGCACTAAGGCGCAAAAGGTGTGCCCGGAGCCTAGGCGCAAGGCGGGCGCGCGCCCGAGCGACGAAAGCCTAAAAATATGTTTTAATATATAAATATATTTTAATACGCTCGATTATATTTAAATTATAGATTTTTATAAAAATTATAGATATGAATTATGATTTTATGCATAAATGTAACTTAAATAAAAGAAGAAAGATCAAAGAAAGAAAAAGGGGCAGGAGAAAAAAGAAAAAATAGAAGCAAAAAGGCCTTGAAGAAGAAGAAGAAGAACATACCTGAAGTCCTTATCTCGCCGGCGGTGGAGGAGGGTCGCCGAAGTGTGGCGATGGTGGGGATCTGAAGGAGCGACTCTTTCTTCTTCTTTCTTCTTTCCTTCGTTATTTCCTTGGTATTTCTGAATTGGGTTGGTATTTAACTTACCCTATTTAACCCTAAACCACCGCAAAACTACGTAGTTTCAAACCTAAAGTGAGCCTGGAGCCTTAGGCGCACCTACTCAAGGCGCTCGCCTAGCCAAAAGGCGCGCTTTTTCCCCCGCCTATGAATAGCGCCCCGCCTAGGTCTGCCAAGGCACAGGTGGTGCGCCCGGCGCCTAGGCGCGCGCCTTTTTGCGCCTTTAATAACTATGGATATAACCACATGTTCTCAAAATGAAATCAGAAAAACTACGAATTGTTCTCATTAATGTGAAGTTCAAAATACACACAACATTTGAAGTGTTTGGAAAAACTATACATCATTTCATTGAACTTAAATTTGCAATTCTAATTTTGACTCCTAAATATAATGTTGCTTTATGGCACCTAATTGGAATCAAAGTGGAGATAGAGAGAGTTTTAAACAAAGCCACAAAGTTTATACGATATGGAGAGCTATATACTTCCTTCGTCCCAAAGGAATAGTCTTATCATACATTTTATTGATACTAGGATAGCGCTTAACATGCCTATACAATTAGTAAACTAATTGGACTAAAAATTATGACATAACTAGAAATTGGATTATTAATTTAGCATATGCACACTTTAAGATATAGCATTTCAATGTCAAATTGAACTTAAAGTTAACTTTACCCTTATCTAATAATTTATTGGTATATCACCCTTTTGAAAGTAGTTTTTCGATGCATCTTTAGTCTTCTAATGCACATTTTAAAATCAATTATAAATTAGTCTCTCTCTCTCTCTCTCTCTCTCTCTCTCTATATATATATATATATATATATATATATTACAATAATCAATTGAGCTGTCAATTAGGAGTAACATAAAGAGGCGTCGAAAGCCTATTGGTGACCTTATTGGAAGTCTTCAAGAACTTGCAAAGAATCTCGGCAAGTTTCCAATCATCCCCCCCCCCCCACACACACATCACAACAACCAAACAAAGGATCTTGTCAATTAGCTTAAGGCGAGAATGCAGATTTCTTTCCTCAAATAGTTCAAAGGACTATTGGAATGTAAGTGCTGTCCCCAACATAAGAAAACTGTAGTGCTGAGACCATTCTATTTTACTAGCAGACAGTAAATGAAAATAAAATTTAGGTATAAACAAAATCTTTAGAAAAGTGATCATTCATTAGATGAGTTGTTCACTTATGGGTAACTTATGTAAAAAAGTAGTTAAAATATATAAAATAGTTGGTTAAAATTAATTATCTTTTTTTTATGCTTTACATATGATTGTGATGCGACTAAATATATTAACTATCGAACGTAAATATTTCCTATTCTAAATGAAAATATGATTAATTAGCATTATATGTACACAAAGTGTTGGAGAGTATCATATTTTCATTAGCTAATTTATTTGTTTGTAACTCACATTAGGATGGAACCAAGCTTCACGGAGGAACAAATTCACCAAATGTCAAACTTATCCCAAGAAGAGTATATTGCGAATGAAGAAAATGAAATAGTCTACAAAGGGGTGCATGATGGTAAATGTGTGGTTATAAAAGTGTATGATGCAAACGCCAACGCCAAGGCCCAAGTAAGTGATTGCCTTCCCTTTTAATTTTTGATCGAAAAAGAAGAAGGATTGTATAGAAAATAAAGTACAAAGGAAGAAACAAAGGACAGACGAGCACTGCATCAAAAGCCAAAAAAAAAAGTTGAAGAACTAAAACAATGCGACTATGAGCTAATCAATGTTATCCATAGAAGAATTTTGGTAGCTTCATCTAATAAGAACTTGTACACACTCTTGCTTTGCCAAAGTAGCCCCCGGTTAGTTAGAAAGGTATAGAGGAAGTTGCTTGGAGATGGTTTGGATGAGGTTTTTCTATGCTGTTAGACAAAACTCTACATATATATGAACGATTTGAGGTTTATACGCATTTTTCTAACTAATTTGAAGGCGACAAAAAGGGAGACATGTAATTAAAATTCCATATGTGAGATGGTAATTACTTGTACATGAATAAAACAAGTGGTCAATTTGAAAGAAAACGCACGATCGCATGACTAGAGTTTCACCTTAGATATATCACATCATTTAAAACTCTACATGGTATATATAAGCTAAAAAAACAACTTTAAAGTATAACGTTATGTGCGGACACAAATACTCCCGCTTCATCAACAACATCATTAGATTGCTCGGACATGCAAATTTCGAGAGCAAGACATACCTAGTACTAGAGTACATGCCAAAGAACTTGCAAAAAATGATATTTGAAGAAGGTAAAACCACGACTTTTGAGTATAAATTTTTAGCATATCTCTTAACTTTAATCATTTTATTTGATAAGTAGAAATTTTAAGTATATCTCTTAACCTTATTCATGTTATTTGATTAGATGCAGCAACTCTTTCATGGACTGGTGTCTACCAAATTCTGAAGCAAGTAATGGATGTCTTGGTCTATATCAAAACACAATCTTGTGTTTTGGTTTATTTGAATACTATAAACATTCTTGTTGATGAAGTACAATTCAATGAGCTGTATCTTTTTCGGTCATTTCATTTTCAAGACTGATTTCTAATAGTATTGATATTTTTATACGGGCGTGACAACATTTAACTATGTGACTATGGATTGATCATAGAAGACGGTCACCTTTACAAAGGTTCAAACAATGGGTATGCTTTAAACGTACACACACAAAACCGATGTTTTCAACTTTGGTATGATTATGCTTCAAATTCTTATGAAGCATGAGGAAGTTGGCAATGTGCGGCATCTGAGAGAGAACCTCTAGCAACTATCTCAATTCTAGTATGAGGAGAGCAAAAGGGGAAATAAAAGATTTATATACAGCAACGCACATAAACAGAAGAGCATGGGCCACACTTACATAAATAAACACATTATAGATGACTCGTTCATCGAATTCGGATGCTCCCCGCCGGATGCAATTGCTATCACAAAAATTGCATGCAGCGTACAAATGACCGTGCGGAGAAGCGGCCCGACATTGATGAAGTTCAAAAAATGATCCATGTACTTAAAAAGGGAAAAAATGTAAATGACCATGACCGAGAGAAAGGGAAGAAGAAAGGGAAAAATCCACGCTCGCTTGCAATGTTTGTGATAGCAATTGCATTTTCCTCGGAGCATCCCGTTTCGGTGAATGAGTCATCGATTTCTTTTTTACCATTGAAGCCCATGCTCTTCTGGGTATGAGCATTGCTTGATATAGCACTTTGAATTCCTTCTACTCTCCGGACATATTAAGAAATTTGCTATATGTTCTCAATTGATGCATCTCATCACCAACTTCCTCCTGCTTCATAAGAATTTGATGCATACTCACACCAAGGCTGAAAATCATATTTGTACCAAATTTACACAATTAATAAGTTAGTGAACATGGTGAATTCATGATTTACCATTCTCAAAGGCCTCACGTGAAGCATACACATGCTTTAAACCTTTGCAATGATGATTGTTCTTTATTATCAATCCAAAGTCACATAATCTTATGTTGTCGTGCCAATACTACTAGAAATCAGTTCTAAAGATGTGGTCAGCAAGAATGTACGTAGTTTTCAAATCATCCGACACCCGAGATCAGACCAAGACATACACTAGTTGCTTTAAACGTGGTAGGCACCATCCTATGGGAGAGCATAACATGAATAAAACTAAGAGATACTAAAAATTTGTATCCAATCGTTGTGCTTTTACCTTTTGCAAGTATTCTGTAATGCAAGTTCTTTGGCATGTACTCTAGTACTAAGCATGTTTTGCTCTTGCATGTTTGAGCAATCTAATGATGTTGGTATTGATCATACTTTAAAGTTGTTTTTTAGCTTATGTATACCAAGTAGGTAGATTTCTAAATGATGTAATATATTTAAGGAAAAATAAAACTCTAACCATGACTCTGTATATTATGTTTTATTTCGGTTTGATCACTCTTTTTATTCTTGTGTAAGTAATTACCATCTTACATTTCAATTTTCAATACGATAACTCCATTTATGCCTACAAATTAGTTTTAAAATATGTGTACCGTTAAAAGTCTAACAATATATGAACAACTCCAAATCCAACCATCATCAACTTCCTCTATATGCATTTTTGAAGGTTACTTTCAATTGGCCGGGGGCCGCATCAGTGTGTATAAGTTGTTATTCCGGAGGGATTGTAGCTATCACAATTCTTCCACCGACAACAATGTTTAGCTCATAAACATACTAATTTAGTTCTTTTAACTTTCTTTTTGTTTTTGATGAACTGCTCCATCCTTCGTTTTGTCATTTGTACTTTATTTTCTATCTAATATTTCCTCTTTTTCAATCAAAATATAAAAATGAAAACAATCGATTACCTTGGCCTGAACGTGGGCCTTTTCATAGTACACTTTTAATGCCACACATTTCCATCATGCACTCATGTTTCTCCATTCCCAATTTTCTCCTCTTTGGATAAGCTTGATATTTAGTAAATTTGTTCCTCCGTGAAGCTTCGTTCCATCCTGCGGTGAATAACAAGCAAATAAACTAGCTAATGAAAATATTGTACTCCGTATAGTTTGAGTACAAATAATAATAATTAATCATATTTTCATTTAGAATAGGAGATGTCTATGTTCAATCATTAATATTATTCAATCGCACCACAATCATATGTAAAGCATCAACAAACAAGAAAAAGATAATTAATTTGAACTAACAACTTTATATATTTTAACTTACATATAATAACCATAAGTGAGCTGCTCATTTAATCATGATCAAGCTTTTTTAAGGTTTCGTTTATACCAAGCTTTTTTAAGGTTTCGTTTATATCTAAAATTTATTTTCATGCAGTAAAATAGGTTTTCTTCTTCATTTCTACTTTGAGGACCTAGCACTCGCGAGACTAACATGAACTTGTACATTCATCAAGGTTTGTCTTAGCATGTGGTGCTCAACCAAAAAAATCTCTCGAAATCCCGTAAATCTTCCTTACGTGCGGTTGCATCAGATTTTCATGTAAAGTCCAATCATTATCAGGTCACATCATACACTTGGCCATATACATGTTCAGTTGGGATCAAAAATATTGAACCAAACCGAAATATATGCAATAGAATACTCATTTGTACTATACGAGTTACCTGGTCTCGAAATTTTGGGGCTGTAGATAGCCGTCATATAACTGGAGTCCTAAGTATGTAATCCTTCAACCTTGATTCTTCCCTCCACGGCTACCACCACAACCTTCATTGTACTATCATAAAGCCCTCTTGGCATCTAATCCATTTGCAACCAAGTGTGTGACTTCGACCTCTCCGAGCATCACTACACCTATTGGCACCTGATAGCTGCATGGGCAGACTTCTCCAATCTCACAATGGTAAGCTCTGGATCATGTATCTTCTAATCTCTACGCATTATTGGTCATATAAGGATATTATTCGACTAGAAATATATTTCTAATATTGATGCATTTTTAGTTGATTAAAGGTTTTAATTAAATAAATAAGACTGTAATACTTGCTGAAATTTTAGTTATCTTTCGGGCAACACAACTAAACTAATCTACATTAATGACGGAATTGATCTCTTCGGAAAGGCAACATGCACTCCCGCTCATACTACTTCTGGTGCAACACCCGTGGAGTCCAAAGCCAACGTAAAATCGAATCATTAAAACCCAAACAATGAGAAGTTACATTATTCAAAATGCAAATACCCCATGATGGGGTGCATCGGATTACATTAACACTCGCACAATATTGACTCACTTAGATCTGTGCATCTATGACCCTCATAATGTAGTTGGTAAGAAACAAAATATACAAGGATGAAGAAGGGATTTCCGAATTATCAAATTAATCTCATTGAAGTTTAGCCCGGCCGAGTTTATTACTAAATGATTGTGTCTAATAAGTTACCTTTGGTTACATTGAGTGTGAAGGTTTTAGGCGTTCTAGCTAAGTTGTGGTCCCTATGTTGCAATTAGTATCCCGTGTTACTATTGCTAAAGATAGCTCAAAATAGGGCTACAAATGTGCCTGATCGAGCCGAATTTTGACAAGTGGAGTTTGTCACGTTTTCACGAGTCGAGCTTTCACGGACTCGAGTCGGACCTGAAATGAGTGGGCTTGGCTCAGCTCCTGACGAGCTAGCAAGATACTCGCGAGCTTTAATGAGACTTCGCGAGCCATGGATTTTACGGCCTTAACGAGTCTCGACGGACCGGTCTTGACAAGTCTTCGCGAGTCTTGCGCAAGAGAGGATATGAGCTAAGGTCCAAACTTGCATAGTAAACTCTCGGTCTCTCTCTCATAACAGAAACAGAATGGAACGCCTAAATCTAGCTCCTGCGTACGGCTGCTCCATTCTCAACCGAAAGGATATGGTTCATTACTTTTATTTTGACCGCATAAATAGACAATGGAGAGGAAGTAGCAAACCCTCGGCAAGTATCTTAGCATGATTTTGAGCAAACACATTATCAAAATATGGAGTCACTAGTCCGAGTTATGTAATTTTTAATTATGGGTGTCCTAGCATTTTGTAGTTAATTTGTGTTATGTTTAGCATTATGTGCAAAAAAAATTGATTTATTAATATACGATTTTTTAAGTTATTATGTATTGAATTGGGTTTATTCGCTCGGCCTTTTTAAGTTATTATGTTTCCAAAATTTAAGCTAGATGCTCTTTCAGCACACTTTATTGATCACAAAAGGAAATTACATAAAAGGATTTTCAATATTTCCATAATTTTGAGGCATAAAGGTGTTGCTATGGGAAATGCAATTGAATCATGCATGCTTGACTAGGGAATAAGTCTTAACGATGAGAAAAAATCAAATTTTAATTTTTTGTGGAAGCACGATAGATCCCTTCTTGTCAATATGAGTAGTCCCCATTACTTCCTGCATAAATGTTTCAGAGCTCCAGATGCAGAGATGGTGGGTGTGGGGACTAAATTAAAAGCAGATATGAAATTTATCCATTACCCTGAGAGAAAAATTTAGTGTGTGTGCAAGAATGGTTTGGAGCAAAGATTACGCCTATCTTAGTCAACCTGCTCAAGAAATTACATTAGTACTAGTTACAAATTGAAGGATATAAAGCATGCAAAAAAGAAAAATATAAAGATCCAAGTATATTTAAGTAGCATTACCATACAGGCTACTTCATCACCCATAGAGAATCTGGAAGATTCTCCAGTAAAAAGACCAAGATGGATAACAAACCCACCGTATATTTGAACATTACAAACTTCAAAAATTCAAATGACCCTGAAGAGCCTCCAAGTACTCCAGTATCAGATATCTACATGTTTACAGAAAGGAAAAAAACTGATATGCAAAAAATTTTCATAGTTAGACAAACATACTAGTTTCATAAGATGTAAGAGTGCACAATGCAATCATTGTCTATGTAAATGGAAGTAATGAAATTAACACGATTGCATCAGAAAGTGAACAATGCATTGCCTATGATCGAGCATACACTTGGCATCAATCAAAGAAATGATATTAACATTGCAAGTAAAATTGCTACTATAAACACCAGGTACCACTCAAAACGATCAATGATTGCATTGTTCACTTTTGGCAGTACCTTTTCAAAGCTTGATGAAAATTACTGACCATGATAAATCCAGCAAATCTTCTTCCACGCACACACAAACAGAACACATCCCCCCCCCCCCATTTCCCACCTTACTAGAAAAATCAACACAGCATCAGAATAATCTCTCACCATCTCTAAGAAATGGGAGAACTAGAATAAACATTCACAC
>JAOTQG010121470.1:0-10668 GCA_025631175.1 Iris virginica | reverse complement strand
AATCTCTCGGGTCATGACACCGAGGGATGCATTGGTTTGAAGAACTACCTACAAGACCTCATCGAGAAGGGCATGTTTTGAAGTCAAAGGTAAAGTTAACTCTAACCTAACTTCTTGGATGCTAACATTGCATAATTTTTCACTCCCACTAATTTCACCATTTTCATTGAATCTTACATTTCCAGATTCAATAATTCTTGTAGTATGACTAGGGTAATAAAATCTATATTCTTCGAACTTTTCGGGATATCCAATGAAATATCCACTTGTCATTCTAAAGTCCAATTTCTTTTTATTTGGGTTGTGAATTCTTACTTTCGCTGCGCAACCCTAAACATGTCGGTGCCTTAAACTAGGTTTTCGACCGGTCCAAAGTTCAGACGGAGTCTTTGGAACAACTTTACTAGGAACTCTGTTCAATAGATACATAGCGGTTTTGAAAGCGTGCATCCATAATGAAATAGGAATAGAAGAATTACTTAGCATACTTTGAACCATTTCCATTTTGTTATGGTGTACCGGGCATAGCGTATTGAGCACATATCCCACGTTTCTCAAGAAATTTAGCAAATGGACATGGATTTTGTCCAGATTCATCATACTTTCCATAGTGTTCACCACCCATATCTGATCTTATAATTTTCACCTTTTTATCTAATTGTCTCTCAACCTCATTAATGAATATCTCATGGACATCTACCGATTGAGATTTATCATGTAATAGATAGATATAACCATAGCGTGAAAGATCGTCAATAAAGGTGACAAAATATTTCTCTCCTCCAAAAGAAGGAACGTCAAAAGGTCCACATATATTGGTGTGTATAAGTTCAAGAAGTTGTGTGCTTCTTGTGGCTCCTTTCTAAGTGTGTTTGATTTATTTTCCCTTAATACAATCTCTACACACTCCAAGATTAGTAAAGTCTAAATTGGAAAAAATATTCTTTACGAATCTTTGAATCCTTTCGTTGGATATATGACCCAAACGTTTATGCCACAAGAATGCAGAATTCTCATCAATTAGACTATGTTTAATTCCAAAATTGTAATGCAGTGTTACTAAGGTCTCCACAAAATGATTATCAAGATTAAACTTGTAAAGACCATCACATAGAATTTCAAAACCGTAAATATTATCATTTTTTAATAAACTAAAAGATTCAAAACCAAACTTGAAAGAAAATCTCGCTTCATCAAGTTTTAGTAAAGAAACTAAATTGCGAGAAAATGTGGGTACATAAAGAGTTTGAAATAAATCCAAATACTTTCATGTGTCTAAGACAATACGATAAGTCTCAATGCCTTCAACTCGAGCTTTTTCTCGATTTCCCATGAAGACGTAAGTTTTATTTGGCTTTGTGGTTTAGATCGTAAGAAATTCCTGCATTGTATTAGAAATATAAGTAGTGAACCAGAATCAGTCCACCAAGTATTATAAGGAAATTCATCCAAGTTTGATTCTAAACATACAAATGTATAATTTGTACATTTCTTTTCGAAATCCTTCTAAATGTGTTTTCAATCTTTTTGCAAAATCGGCACTTCACATCAATCTTATGTTCCTTTTTGTGAACCTGAGAGGCTTTAGAAGTTTCATTCAGGCTGTGTAAACCTTTCTTCTTGCCACTTCTTGAATAAGCATGCTGGTCAACTCATTGACATTCCATTTATCCTTGATGGTATTGTAATTCATTTGGAATGGACCATATTGATCATGAGGCAAGGACTTCAGGATGAACTGTACCAAAAAATACTCATCCACGCTCATTTCTAATGTCTTCAATTTTGCTGCCAAGGTAATCCTCTCTAGTACATGGTTATGCATTATACGTGAACCATCATACTTCATGGTGGTCAAGCTACTCATTAATGTACCAGCAAGCGATTTATCAGCAGTTTAAGAATGCTCTTCCATAAATCCCATGAATTTGAAAGCACTTTCGGTTTTCGAAGAGAGTAGCCTTAATGTTGTTTGCAACTAGCATACGCATAAACTTGACACTTAGCCTGTTTGATCTTTCCTAGGCTTTATAGAATGGTTTTTATTCATTAGTGCTTTCATCAGTAATGACATTTGATTTCTCCACTTGAAGTGTTAAATCAAGGTCCAGTACACCTAAGTGAAACATGACTTGTTCACTCCGATCAGAGAAGTTCAATCCATCGACAAAATTAAGGAACAAAAGAAGCATGCATATGAAGCGAAATCGGAGTGGATACTGCAATTAAAGAACATGCTCATACATTAAAATCATTATCAAAATTCAGATTTTTCTTACAAATGGAAGTAACTAATGATACTAATATATACTTATGAAAATCATCATAGTAATTCTCTATGAACTAATCATATTACTTTGTTATCTTTGGATTAAAAAAATAAAAGAATTTAGAGCATATCAATTACAAACATTAAAATTTTATAGTTTGAGACTAAACAATCAACCTTTAGGCAATTGCGATAAAGTCTCATGCTGCTAACCTGATTTACCGAGGAATGTCATATGTAAGTTTTCTGGGTAATAAAGTATAAATCTTTTACATCTAAAAATGTATCAAACTTAAAATTTGGCCACTTTGGTGACTAACAAATGATTCCTAACATATATTTGAAGATATAAAAAATATATAGATAATAACAGGATGCAAATAATAAAATAACATCACATAAACGGTTAAAGAATGTTTTTCTTGAAATTATTGCATATATTCTTATAAATAGCAATTGTATCATATAGGCATCAAAATAAAAATACTTTTTGACAGATCATATGACATACTTGTAAGTTTTATATATATTTTTTTCTTTTTGGCCCCAAAGGGGCATGGGAAGGGATCGAACCTGTGATCTTACATATTGTAAAGCACGACTCTACCACTGAGCCACCCCTTGGTTCCTATAAGTTTTATAATCATATTTATCAAATAAACGTTAAAAAAAAAAAAATGTAACAAGATTTCAATACCTGACTGTTAGCATTATAAAGTTATTTATGCAATTTGTAAATTTTAATGTAATTAATGCTATAGATTAAAAATATCTTCCTTCATTCTTAATTCCAACCGTGAGATTGTCAACCCACTTTCCAACCGGTGAGATAGCATTAGCTGACTCCTTCCCAACTTGTCTTGCAATTGAAATATAAATGGCACAAATAGAAAAAATTAAATTAAACATTACTTCATAAACTTAAAGAAGGACAAATTATGTGAATCAAAAGGAGTCTATTTTATTGATGAAGCATGAACACAGGAGCACATAACACAACTAAAGAGGATCAACTCTTCCATGTGCAACCAATGCATTAAATATTATAGATCCTTACTATGAACAAATCCTTCGACAGGAGTTTGGATCTTCTGTCTCAATTAATGTTTCATTCTCTGTCCCATCTTTTTAAAATTTCATCCTAACCATTTAAAAAATGACCCTAAATTTTAAAATTATAGTTAATGGGATATGTGTCAGTATTTAGAAGATGTGGAATAGGAGATGAGACACCAAGTGGGACAGGAAATCCGAATTCCTTCAACAGTGATCAGTTTGTTCTTATATGCATAAAACTTGTGTGAACCATTGCATTGCTTCAAAATTCTTTTTTTCGGTTTTCAAACAGAATCGAATTACAAGAAGCAACAATTATCAACAATAGTGGATCAAAGATTCAATCATGTCAAACTTATAAACAGATTTCGAGTTCCGTAATAAGAGAAATATAATCGTTATAAAGAAAATTTGAAAAATTCATGTTGTTAAATCATGCTCATGATACCACATATAAGTTATAATTTTACATGAATGCGAAAAATAAATTATAACGACATTATTTTAGGATCGTATAACACATGAATTTTCACCGTACAAAATAATTGGAATATACCTTTGTCCATTGCATAAGAAGACTTGAACTCCGATTACTTCTTGTCGTAGAACACTCGGGAATAATTTCTCTTTCTACAACACTTATTTTTCTAATGGATAGAATCATACGTAATAATTATTATTGTGATTAATAAATAGTTGCCCAAAAGTTGTGTCTTCCATCAAGATAACTCTTGATAAATGGTACAACTCTTTAATAGCCAATCATTGATAAAAGGCGTGACTCTTCAATAGTCAATAGGAAATAATCAATTTAATTAAATACTCAAATACTTAATTAAATATATTTAATATTTAATTAAATACTAGAAATATCATATGGGACATTTAAAAGAATATTACTTTAATAATATTCTAACATGGGTAAGAAATACAAGTTTCTGCGATTTGTGAGGATATTTTACTGTAATAATATTTGATATTGTGATATTATTTGATTTATGTTTAAAAGGAAAAGACAAACTGTCATTGATTTGATGGGATGTGATGTGAGATAATGAGTAAATATAAGATAATGAGTTTTGATGAGATGTGATATAAATATTATATTATATGAAGTAAATGGGTAAAAGGTTGTAGCTCACCAATTTAAATAAAATATAAAGAAAGTATAATAATAATAATTGGTGTAGGATTTGATGTGATGTAAAATAAATATTAAAATAATGAATATGGGTATGTAGATGAAAAGTAAAATAATGTATCAGTAAAAATTAATGATAAATATTAATTAGATGATCAACTACGATATAAATTTGACAAGTGATTATCGTAATTGTTGCAATAAAAGTGTCCGATCGATGTGATTCGAGACAGCAAGTTTATCATCATTAATAAAGTGGATGTCTAATTTTTTATATTAATAATTAAACAAATTATTGTTATTTGCTTTTAATATTTTCAGATTTTAATTATTTAGGATATAGTTATAACACGTTTGGGAGTAGATTTTGAGTTGATATTGTGATATTTAATTAAGTTTTATTAGGTAACCTTATAGTTATGAAGGAATGAATAATTAATTATCATTTAATTACATCTTCAAGAGTAACAAATATATAGTGATACAAGATAAACAATTAGCTATTGGAAATCCTAGAATGAAGGCTAAGATAAGTAATACAATCTAACAATAAATAATATATAGTAGATAAGAAGAAGATAAGTGATAGAATTAGTTAATCTTGATACGCGCCCGCAAGATGGATTGTCCCGAAAGAAGGCTAATCTTGGACATGAGTAGATCAAATTTGGGTCGTAAGAGAGGCTTTGTTAAAGCGTCCGCAAGTTGATCATCCTCGGCTATGTGTGTAACACGTAGTGTGCCATCTTGAACCTTTTTACGAACGATATGAAAATCTATGGCAAGATGTTTCAGGCGAGAGTGAAGGACGGGGCCGAATAGTGAGTTGCACTTAGGTTGTCGCAATAGATTGCAGGCTTAACATTTAATGAGTAACTGAGTTCCTGTAAGAGTGAAATAAGCCATTAGTGGTGGTAGAGGCAACAACCCTGAATTCAGCTTCTATAGAAGATCTTGCCAAGCTGCGCTGACGTTTGGAGCTCCAAGCAATGGGATTTGAGCCAAGGTATACTATGTAGCTGGTGGTACTACGAAAAGTATCCTTATCTCCAGCCCAATCGACATCTGTAAAGGCATGTAACTGCAGCGATGAATTCTTTCGAAACATAAGCCCATGTTTGAAGGTGCCTTGTAGATAAAGAAGAAGGCGCTTGAGAGCATTCAGTGAGCATCACTAGGAGCATGCATAAACTTAGATAACCTGTTTATAGCAAAGGCAACATCTGGTCAGGTTAATGACAAGTATTGTAGCGCACCAACTAATGCCCGATATTCGATGGGGTTGGACAAGGGAGTCCCTCCACGCAACATTAATGGTTCATGAGCTGCAATTGGTGTGGTAACAGGATTACAATTGGACATCTTAGCATGAGTTAGGATGTCAAGAATGTATTTACTTTGAGAGAGAAAGAGACCATTGTCATTAGGAATAACCTCAACTCCAAGGAAGTAAGACAATGGGCCGAGATCCTTGAGTGAGAATCGGCTGGAAAGTTCACTAATGAACGTGTTGAGAGAGGAGGGAGAAGGACCGGTAATTATTATATCATCCACATAGACAAGAACAAAAATGGGATCGATTTTGACCTTGGTTGTGAAGAGAGAGGGATCAGAAATGGTTGGAGTAAAATCTTTAGATAAGAGATATTTCCTAAGCTCATCGTACCAAGCCAGAGATGCCTGGCGGAGGCCCTATATGGATCTGTTAAGCTTACAAACATGAGTAGGGAAGGATGGGTTTATGAAACCCGGAAGTTGGGCCATGAAGACTTCTTCAGAGAGATTGCCTTGAAGAAAAGCATTATTTATATCCAGTTGGCGTAGAGACCAACCTTGAGAAATAGCCAGGGATAGGAGAAGTCGTAGAGTAGCGGGTTTTACAACTGGACTGAACGTCTCAATGTAGTCAATGATGGGTTGCTGATGAAAACCTTTTGTGACAAGGTGGGCTTTAAGACGTTCTACGGACCCATCAAGATTTTATTTGATACGAAATACCCATTTACAACCTACGATATTGGGGGCAGAAGCGGAGGGCACTAGAGTCTATGTTCGATTGCACATTAATGCATCGAATTCATCAGACATAACTTGACGCCATTAGTGGTGTTTGAGGGCGTAATTTATGTTGGGAGGTTCTGAAATTGGTGTTTGAATGGAAGAATAGTTAATGTAGTCTGAATTGTAATACTTAGAGTTGGGTTTGCGATTGTGGCAAGTACTGCGCGATGAGGGTTCAGGTGCGACAATATGGGAGGGAGGGACAACTGTGGTCTAAGAAGAAGAGTGTGAGATAGTTTTATTATTTTCAGAGGAAGTGGAAATAGGTACGGAAGACATGGTGGAGACATTATTGTTACTAGAGGAAGAATTCGTAGATGTTGGCGTAGTAAGTAGTAAGGGAAGAGTAATGGGTAGCCAAGCTTCAAGTGAAGGTGTGGAGGGTTAGCTGAAATTGTTAGTAAGTGATAGGTATGGAAATTTATTTTCGACAAATTAGACATGTTGAGAGATATGAACTTTGTTTGTAGTGGGATCAAGGGAGTACGTAGTAAGCACCTTGCGTTGGGGAGTAACCTACAAAGATACAAGGAGAGGAACGAGGATGTAATTTATGTGGGGAATAAGGACGGAGCCATGGATAGCACAAGCAACCGAAG
The DNA here is from genome assembly GCA_025631175.1 of Iris virginica. Taxonomy (NCBI): domain Eukaryota; kingdom Viridiplantae; phylum Streptophyta; class Magnoliopsida; order Asparagales; family Iridaceae; genus Iris; species Iris virginica. Next base: position 3,542 of record JAOTQG010121470.1, on the reverse strand, counting down.
CTATGAAGTTTCGCAAAGTTTGGTTGCTTGTTGGAAACACGATGATAAGGAGAAGTATTTTGAAGACTGGGAGTGGGAAGGCGATTAATCGGGTAGGCGGTTGTACAAAAGGCAAAAGGCCAATAATGGAGGGGCATGGCAACATGAGTGAGTAGGGAGAGGCCCGTCTCGACAATGTGACGATGACGCCGTTCAGTAAAGCCGTTATGTTCAGGAGTGTGAGGAGGAGAGGTGAGATTGGCAATACCACATGATGAAAGGTGGGGAGCGAGTTTGAGGTAGTCACCCCCATTGTCAGAATATATTTGTTTGATGGGAGTGTTGAAATATTTTTCAACTAGACGCTGAAACCGAATGAAAGTGGGAAGAGAGTCAGATTTTTATTTTAATGGATAAAGCCATATGTATTTTCTGTAATGGTCAACAAATATGATGTAGTATTTGAATTTGTCATGAGAAAGTATAGGGAAAGTCCATACATTAAAAAAAACTAGTCCAAGAGGGGTAGTGGAAGAAAGAGTAGATTGATGAAAAGGGAGCATGTGGCTCTTATTGACATGACATGAATTACAAGCATCTACTATAGTAGAAACATTGGAAATTAAATATGGCATATAATGCAATATTTTATTAGAAGGATGGCCTAGTCTATGATGCCAAATATTTGGTGTGAGTTTGGTAGCTACATTGATGCTTGGGAGAGAGGGCGAGCGCCATGTATACACACCCTGACTATTATTTCCTTGAAAAATCGTGCGACTCAAAGATTGATCCTTGATAACAAATTAAAAAGGAAGAGAAGAAATTTATAATTAGTATCTTGTGATCAAGACATAATCGATAAATAGAAATGATACTACGGAAAATGGAAGGAACACAAAGAACATTATTTAAAGTGAAGGAAAAGAGGGGAGTTTTAATGGTCATAGACCCAATATGAGATATGCGAAGGGATGAACCATCACCAATTACAAGCTCTTCGGTACCATCATAAGGAGCATGTAGGGAGAGAGCATTGAGATCATTTGTGACATGGTGAGAAGTACCACTACCGAGAAGTCAATTTGTGCTGTCAGATTGAAAAGTTGCCATGTGTGGTTGCTTTTGATTTTTAGATAGTGGAGGGAAAGTGGCAAGAGGAAACATTTGTTTGAAGGAGGGACATTGAGATAAGTAGTGACCACGCACCCTACACCACTGGCATGATCCAAGAAAAGGGCGAGTACTTGTGACAACGATTTGGGCAGTGGTGGGGGTAGGTAATAGGCTGGCGGTTGAACGTGTCCATGGTTTGGGGTTGTTGTGAGGGCGAGTGTTGGCCGCAAAAGCGGTGGCTGGGCTGTGGAGAGAGGTGACTTTTGCAGTTTGGGACAAGGTGAGCTCAAGATTTATCAATTTTTAGTGGAGTTTGGAGAAGGAAATTGGATTGTCACGGGCGTGAATGGCATCAATAAGTGACTTATATTGATCTTGATCAAGATTTTGGAGTATAATGTCAGTGACATCCTCCGGATCAACGGTCTTTCAATTCCAAGGAGAGCCAACTCATCAACAATAGTTTTCACACCCTGCATATAATCGAAAACAGATTGGGACGAAAGTTTTGTGGATTGACGAAGTCGATGTTAGAGTTGTTTGATGTGGCCATGGGAAGGTTGGCATATGTGGTAGTGAGAATGTTCCAAGCCTCCAAAGAAGTAGAGGCATTGGTAACTAGCAGAATAATAGAGGGTGAAAGGGTACCTACAAGTGCGCTAAAGAGAACGAAATCTTGGTGATACCACAAATCATAAGCCGAATTGGGAGTGGTATTATCAGCAGTGGTGATGGTGAGAGGGGGTGATGTGTGTATTCCGTCAATGAATTCGTAGAGAGAGAGACCTTGAAGTAAGGATTCAATTTGGATTCTCCATCCCATGTAGTAGGATGAAGTGAGTTTGAGATTACTGGGAAAAGAGACAAGGGTGAGTGATTGAGAGGTAGTAGGGTTGATTAAATATTGGGTAGATGCAGCAGTGATATGGGTGTCCATGGTGAAATGAAAGAAAAGGTGTTGTGAAGAACAAAAAAGGAAAAATGAGTAGCTCAGCAAGTTAGGGAGCAAGGCAGAGAGGGGATTTATAAATTCTATCACTAAGTTAAAATGTCCATTCTCTGTTCTATTTTTTTAAAATTTCATCATAATCGTTTAAAAAATAATCATAAATTTATAAATTCTAATTAATGAGATATGTGTCAATGTTGTATTTAAAAAATGTGGAACAGAAGATGAAACATCAAATGAAATAAAAAATTCTGATTCAAGGGTGCCTCATATTTGTCAAATATATGAAATCAACTAAGGAAATTAATTAAATATAAAAAAATCACGAGGGAGGATCCTCTATTCCACTCTTTGTCCCATTTTATGTATCACTACTAACATTATGGTGAAACTCAATAATAATAGAACCGACCACTATATGAATAATAATACACAAAGTAAAACACGGAGTGAAATAGAAAATTCAAACTCAAAAATCACGCTTCCACATATAGTAATCGTACTCCAAAACCATAATTTCACAACTCCCCCTACCAAAACACTCAAAAATTTTGCTTTTAAAAGGAGAAAGAAAGTCAACGAAAATGTATCCTACTGATCCTTTAGGAGTAATAATTACTCCCTTCATTTTAAATTAGTTGAGATTTAAGGTTAGATTACAAATTATTGAATACATTAAATATATTTTAATTTCCTAATTTTGCCCCCCCACTCCTTTTTTTTTTTATAAGGAATATCTTTTCAAATTCTTCTCATTAACTCTTATCTTGAAATTGAATACAATGGTAATTTAGAAAAAATGTAAAAAATATATACAAGACATCAACTATTTTAAAACACTTTTTTATTTTAAAAAAATCAACTATTATGAAACGGAGAGAGTATCAAAGATTCTATCATTAATTACATTAAAAAAAGTATTTAATTTAATGTGTCGATCATGAAATTATTTAAATGCAAACCCATAAATCCTACAAATCACATTAATTTATCAAATTAATTTTAATGAATAATAATTAGATATCAACTATGACTCATTAAGATCAATTATGACTTATCAAGATAATTTATTGATCCTTCAGAATATATTTATTTATTAATCCATAAATTAAAATTTGATCATTAATTTATTAAAACTAATTTAATGAATTAATATAGTCCATAAAATTTGCAGAATATTTAAGTTTTTAACTGAATAAGCTACGCCTCAATCATATGGTATATAATTAAAGAAGTTAATCATATATCACCAAATTCATTTTTGATCAATCCATTAATAATGCATAATATTTACGAGATAATTAAATTATAAATATTTTGCAATTGATGAATTACTAAAGTATGTGATCGCGCCCGGAATTGCTGCGATCCACGCATCGGCAGGATAATGGCTCCGGTATGTATTAGATGATGCGATTACATGTAGAACAAAGACAACACCTAGAGTGATGAGCAAGGCGTGTGCCTCGCTCGTGCGCTCCGGCGTGAGAGTAAGTTC
>JAOTQG010121459.1:0-10669 GCA_025631175.1 Iris virginica | reverse complement strand
TTATATTAACATAATTAAAATCAAGATCATTGGAAGATAAAGAAGAGAAATATCAATTATTGTCATTAGCAAGATCAATAAAAAATAATAAAAACCTAAAAATTGAAAGGTTAAATAATAAACAAAATCATAGAGCAAAGAGAAAAAAAAAAGAATCAATGAAAAATTGAAAAAAGAAAATAAAAGTAAAAGTAAAAGTGATTCCGAAAATTAAAACATCAAAACATAAACATATGTCAATTAAAAAGGGAAAGGACCAATGAATCGAGGTAATCTAACCTTGCTCATTAAGAACAAATTTTGCTATACAAAATATTAAAAACATGAAGCAAATGTAAATTAAAAAAGAAATGAACCAATGGCAGCTAAACATAAACATATATAAACATAAACAGAACAATGTAATTTAGGCAATCGGAAAGTTGACTAACCTTGCCCATTAAAACAAAACCTTGCTATACACGGACCGAAGATGATCACTATCCGTCAAACATGAAAACTCCATCAAGCAGGGAATTAACTATATACACCAAAAATCATATGATGGATGAAAGGCTGGAGACTAATGGAGTGATGATTTTAGCTCCCCTATTAATTTAGTGTAATGGCGTTTGATATCAATCTAAAAAGAGCTATTAATATTCCGATCATATTAAAAGAGAGATTAGTTTAGTACTTTATTATAGAGCATTAGTCTAATCTATTAGTTTATAGTAAGAGACTCTTGTATATATATTAGTAGTATTATTTTAGTATTTATTATATAATCAATCTCATATAGTAATTATGTATTTATATTAGACTATAAATATTCATCTAGAGATAACCTATACTTAAATCTAATATTTAAACACCTAATTGTGGAGAGATGAAGAGACATTATAATTAAATATCAAATACACCATATCAAAGGATTAGTCTTAAGTTTCTTATGTGGCAAATTTATAGTCATCTTCACCAATTTTAATTAACTACGAAGTAGGATTTATTTCTCTGTCAATGATATTCTTCTTTTGTAAAAAAATTGTAATAAATTTTATTTCTACTTCCTCCTGTAAAAGGTAACGTGGTCAAGACCGAGAGTGGTAACTGCTTGATGAGACAAAGAGAGACGAAGACAGTAGATATGCCATTTCCTTGATATGAGAAAGCTAAATGAGTTGAATGTCGTAAAGGGCTTATTAAAGAAAAAGGAGGATGAGATGGAAAGTTCGTAGGAAGGATATGACAATTCATGAAATAGTAATAAGACTAAAAAGTCCTAATGGCAAATTGGGGGACTAAATTATGCCATTACATTTCTTTTCTTAAAGAAGGAAAGGAAACTTGATATGCTCTTCTTTGGATTTTCTTCATTATCATCTCTTTTCTTCTTCCCTTTCTTATCACCTCTTGATGAACACGAGCCTTGCATGGGCGGAGCATGTTCGGGCACCTTTGGACTCACATGCCTCCATAGGGTCGAGCTTATGGGGTGGAAGGTAACCGTTTAATGCTTGAGGGGTTCACCACCACACCAATCTCCTCAAACCTAGCTATGATTCCACTAGACACTTGCCTACCTACAAACATAACCACCCCATCCAACTTCCTCGCATAATCACAGCCGTTAAAAGGAGTAACTAATCAAGGCACTCCTTCCCCAAATAAATTCTTTTATAGGGGTCGTAAGGGTCAACAACCTTGTCCTCCAAACCAGAACTCCTCAGCTCTTTCACATTCAATAACCAATAACCATCAACCTCCTCCGATGTTGGCGGTGGACCGCAACAGTTTAGAACCCTCGCTGCTCGACAGAATTGGTGAACCACACATCGGGTAAATAGAATGTGCAACAATATAGATCGGGAAGGAGAGTATGATTTCTACAGACGACACAGAGAGCGAATTTCTTGATTTGTCAATGGCACGACACCCACACGATATCATGAGTGGTACAAGTAGTAAAGTGAAAGGGCCACTCTTCTTCAACCTTTTGCTCAACTCCAAGAGACCTTTGACTATAAGTGGCGGGGGAATATAATTCATTATAGACGGAAGCAACTTCATGGAAATGTTCTTGAACCAAATATGGAGGAGCAAAGGACTACCCGGAGGGAAATGATCATGGTTCAAGATAAACACATCAAGCCCAAGAAAAGACTTCATGTATCGGATCCGATGCACCATGTTGTTTGTGCGACCGAAGCGGGTCAAAGAAAAGACTTCGTATGCCCAAAGTTGAAAAGGAAAGCATATATGGTTATCAAAGCAAAATCAAGAGAAGCTATGAGAAATGGCAAAAGAAGCGAAAGTGAGTACCTCCGAAGCTACTGAAAAGCCAACGTAGTTAGTGCTCCCGCCTAGATAAAGCAAGTCAATGCTCGTGTAGCATGTTGCTATTTCAGCATGCCCCCAGTCAGAAGAATCCAAGCCCTGTGAAAAAGGTCGTCGAGGCAACGCAGAACACGATATAAGTGATACTGGCATTACTTAAAATAGTATAGGAATGCCATCTAAGCCGAGCTCAAAGTTAACTCCTAACATTGCTTCTGTCCAAAAACTCCAGAATGCCCCTCTGATTCTTGCCGGCACCCTTTCGAGTTACATCGAGGTGGCCCTGGCTGCATTTCCGACCCATCCTTATGATATGGAGTGCTTCATTCGATGCTTCTTGTTCTATGCCCCGGCTCCTACCATTCTCATTAACGCTAGTACCACTGTTAGGGTTCATGTTCTGCGTTGCTTCAAGGACCTTTCTCCCGCAGCCTTGGATTCCCTTGATTGGGGCAGTGCCGAATTAGCTACATGCTGCAAGAGCATGAACTTGCTTTGCCAAGACGGGAGCACCGACTACTTTGGCTCTTCAGTAGCTTGGGAGGTACTCACTTAGCTTCTTTTGCCCTTTCTCATTACTACTCTCGATTTTGCTTTAACCATATCTGCTTTCCGTTTCAAGTTTGGGCGTATGAAGTCTTGTCCCTAAACTTCCGCAGGCACACAAGTAACAAGCTAGTGCATCATATCCCGTACATGCATAACTGAAGAGATGATGTTAATGGATCTCGACATTATCCCATTTTCACCCCGAGAGACCTCCTTGATTGTCTGGTGGAGATGATCAAATTTTATCCTTGGAGGTTCGTGGTAGTAGTTAATCCCCACAAAGTAGCTTGCACTCGGTCTCGGCATTTGCTTGTAACGGACATGTGGGACTTGGTGAACCTCTGAGAGAGAGTCTCGAGGCCGTGGGGTCCAAACTTGGATCGTGCTTTTGTTCCACATGATCTGCCCCTCTTCATCATTGATTTGACTTCCTTTTCGAGTAGAGCAGGTTGAATTCAGGTGGTCCACGCAAACAAGCTAGTCCATCCTCATGCCATTTATGATGACTTTGCTGCTGCTCGATTGGCCATGCCGCCTATTCCTTCTCGAGGTCAGGGTTCCGCAGTGGAGGCAACCGTTGATAATGAGTACATACGAGGTACTACATCCCTGAGGATCCTCCCATAGAAAATGTGGAGATTTCAAAGGATGCATCCCCGCTCGCTTTGCTCTTTCCCGAGGCGCCACTGCAGTAACCTTTGTTTCCCATTACAGATTCTTGATCTATTTTGGTTTCATAGCGGCTTTATCTCGTTCGACCTTGTAGATTTTGTGGATTGAAGAACTTGGTCAAGGATGCACAATTGGCAATGGTGAACTTTTGGTGCCATTGCAGCAATCTAGTGGTAAACAACGTTTCTCAGGAGTCAGGCCAGACCGAGTTGAGGAGGAAGGAAAACAAAATTGAGGAGGCTCTTAGGAGTTGACTATTGCGCCTCCATATTTCATGATGTAACCCTCCAAAATGGTTGGTAGGAACAAAAACATGTATTTTCTTGACGATATAATTTTATTTCATGCTACGTAACTAACGGCGGTTAGAAGTTTGGTAGAAAGACAAACTACGTATCTATGTAAACGGGAAAGTTAATGGACTAGTAACTATGTATTCCTTCTTCCTTTTAATCTAGATGTCCTTTTAAAGCCTGCATCTGAACTGTTGTTCGTACATTGACTTTTGGTTACAGGGATAATTTAATCCTCATTTAGGAGGTGTTTGGCCATAGGCTCGATAATAGGTGGGGAGTAAAATGGTGAGTAAGTGTAGGATGCGTTTATTTTGGAGGTTTGTTTTAAGGATTTTTGTTCATAGAAGCTCTAACATGGGATGGATGGGCCAAGAAATGGCCTTCGGGAGGACAACTCGCAGCTGCCTCCCAGCCGCATACCTGTCGCCAAGGCAGTTATGAATTAAGGACAGTACTTTTGGTCCTCCTTTGCTTGCTCATTTATTCATAATTTGTCGCTGGTCCTTTGTAACAAGGATTTGGCATGTGAATTTAGTTATTCCCACATCACCTAACCCTTCATGTGCGGTGGAAAGATCCGTTATAAGACGGGAGACTCAAACCTTCTTCCTTTACTCCCAGTCAAATTAACTCTTCTTCAGAAACCATGCCAAACCTTCCTCCTTTAAACACCCAAATTGAGTTAGAGGAATATGAGAGGGGCTTGGCTAAGTGGCTTAAATCAATGCATAAGCAGAAAAAAGTTCATTTTGATAAGGTGTTTAGATTCAAATGCCTCTGTCATTAGCACAATTTGGTGGTGGATTAGGGGATTATTAGGGCTATTTCAAGATTTTGGTCCATAGACTCTTACCTCGTCAACTTCTCATTCAATCAGTTGACTCCCATATATGAAGAATTTGGTGCAAGTGTTGGCATGCTCGAAGGTGCTCCAATAGCTTCCCCGTTACCTCTTCTTCTCTTCTCACCTATCTTAAAACCATGTTTTGCTTTCATGTTTCTTTTATTAGGGGGCTATTGAAAAGCTACCTCCTTGACATCGCCCTCTTTCCCAACGTGTTTCCCAAGTGATCCCGTGATGTTAGCTTTCAAAGTAAAAGAAACTTTGCTTTGGCCTTTTGCCTCTTTGCTAAACATCTCTTTGTTTGTCTAAAAGGGCTTTGCGGATTAGAGGACGGTGGATGTTGTAGTGCAAGCTTATGGTTGGAAGGTTAATCTCATTGCCCTAATCATTGGAGACTCTTCTCGGCCTTGATGAGTTTTGCTTGAGCCATGATTATTTCCCTTAAGGTAGTCGTTTTTTCCTCCATGTGCGGGTTCAAGAACATTGCTCTCGTCTACAATAAGTTATACACCCCCACCAGCTGTCGTCAAAGGTCTCCTGGAGTTGAGCAAAAGGTTGTACAAGGGTGGCCCTTTTTCTTTTTAGTTGGGTGCCGCCCCATTGACAAATCACGAAATTCACCCTCTATACTGTCTTTAGAAATCATGTTCTCCTTCCCGTTAGGAAATATTGGATACTCGCTTTAGTGGGTGGTCATCATGTGAGGATGTTGGGTGGGGTGGTTATGCTTTTTGATGGTCAAGCGTCTAGTGGGATAATGATTAGGTTTGAGGAGATTGGTGTGACGGTGGACCCTCTAGCATTAGGTGGTTACCTTCCAACTCATGAGCTCGAACCTATGGAAGCATACTATGAAAGTGCCAAAGGTGCTAGAACATGCTCAGTCGGAGGCTCGTGTTCATCATGCGGTGGAGGCGATAAGAAAGGGAAGAAGAAAAGAGATGATAATGAAGAAAATCCAAGGACGTGCAAGTCAAGTTTAATTTCTTTCCTTGAGAAATGAATGTAATAACATAATTATGTTCCCCATATTTGCCACTAGGACTTTTTAGGCTTATTACTATTTCATGAATTGTCCAGTTCTTCATAGGAACTTTTGGTTCTCCTCCTTTTTCTTTTAATAAGCCCTTTACGGCATTCAACTCATGTAGCTTTCTCATATCAATGAAATGTCTTATCTACCGTCTTCATCTCTCTTGTTGTCTCATCAAGCAACTATGACTCTCGGCCTTGACTGTGTAACTTTTTAAAAGAAGATGTAGAAATAGAATTTATTATAATGACAAGCCACAATTCGCGGCTTTAACAAAATATAGCAAATTATTGAGCCATAACTCTTGGCTCTTTACAAGATAAAATGACTTAACAAGCCACAACTCTCGGGTCTTACAAGGTAGGATACTTTGATGAGCCGCAATTCTCACTTCTTATAAAGTAAAATGAAATGACACTTGTTTGGGGAGATGAGATTTTGTTTTGTGTTTTGGACCGCACCCGAAGGCTGCCTATATTGCTCCCTTACTAAAGATTGAGAGCTCAGGTTTTCGTAGTTTGATTGGGGTGGAAACGATGATTTTTTGTGGTGTTAACGATGCCCATGTTACCCCCTTACAACGGATTGTGAGCTCAAGTCTCCGTAGTTCGGCTAAATAAAACTTCCTTTTTTTAGCTCCGTCTTGCGTAGATCGCTGATTTGAGTCTCACCTAGCCGTGCATTAGTACACCCTTGTTTTTGTGCCCTTTTTGGGTTTTCAACCTGACGGATTTCTTTTTTGTGCTATATATATTTATATACGTATACATATTTTTTCTTTTGCTACTACAAAAATATAAATAAAAGTGGGGCACTACTTCCCCAATGCTCTACCTAACTCGAGTGCCTTAGATGACACGCCCGGTAGGGCAAAGACTATGATGCACAATTGCTTCTCCGTAGGATTCAAACTTTCGGCCTTTCTCCTAAAACTGTAGGAGTGATTTTTCTTTCTTCTCAGTCATTTCCACAAATAGGAGTACTTGAGCATTGGGGGTGCTAAGAAGGTTCCCTTTAAACCACCCCCCCCCCCCACTTTGAGGTCCATGAGCCAGCATTATCTCAAACCTGTCTTAGCTTTTCCATAATTTTCTCGCTTGCCTCAATCTCCCACATTGGAATTTCCATCCAATAACGTTTTCGCTTTCTAGGAGTTGGGGTTGCCATGTTCTGCTCGGGTGGCATGACTCATGAGGGGATTCACGGACATTCCCCATAGCCCCATTTTTCCTACTCTCTTCCATATCCATCATCTACCTTGAACCTTTGCACCCCGCCTTCAGTGGTGATGGTCGCTACGTTTTTATGTTTCTCCTTGAAACACTTCTTTCCACTCCTCTCCTCTAGAGGGTCCCTGGCACTAACTAAATCGTTACTAATTTTCTCTTCCGTACATCTTCTATTACTTCATTAATCAATAACTTGGCAAACTTGGAGGATTTAGTCATGTAAAGATCATTTACGACTTATTGATGGAAATAGACTCATAACTCGGGCCCTCCTTTTGGGATGATAGCAGGGGTTCCTCGGAATTGTAGATGTCCTTTCCGATGGGAGGTGAGTATAGTATCGGGAGTATAGGATGGAAATAGACATTTTTGTGAGTATTGCAGCTGATGTCCTCCGCGCGAGTCTCTCATTTTCGGTGCTATTTAAATTTTTGAGGAAAAGCTCATCAATGATATGATACTTTTTCAAACACGTTTTGTGCGTGCCCAAGTATTAAGTAAATTAAAAATTCTGAATATTCCAGATATCACGAGGAACACAACTACAGAAGTCAGGTTTAGCAAGCGAAGCGTGTTTCTTTTCAAATTCCTCTCTTGCCACCTACCCTGAGTGTCCGTGTCTCACCTGCCATAACATGCTTTTGAATGTAAAAGAAATGAAATGCTTACCCTTGATTTAGTCAGCTATTCTTTTGCTCTCTTTTGTTGAACTTTAATATGGGGCGCTTCGCACAATAAAAGGTTGCTCGATTGTGATCCGGAGGTAAGTTCGAAGTATAGAAAGATTCTTTTTGCTTGTAGGGGTAAAATCGCGCACATTAGACTTTTTTCAAACCTCGTGATGCCAGGAGGCTAGTGCTGTGAGTTGGCCTGTTCTCTATTGTTTTCAAAAAATCCCATTTTTCCCTCGCAGAAAGATTGTTTGCTTTTCTATTGGATGTGATGACTCCCTGTTTCACTTGCATTACAAATGATAATTTCATGATCAATATATAATGCCTGCAGATCACTTCAATATGTTCAGTGAATAGTTTGCTCGACATAACATGTTCACTTTATTTACAAGTGGCTTTTCGCTCGTAAGATAAATAATTACCTGGGTATGAACTGCTAGATTGCCAACTGACATTGTTATTCTCTCCATCAAATTGTTATTAGGAAGCGGCAAACTCTTTGGATGCACATATGCGCAGGAATATTCTAAGCTTTGTGGATTCCATTGAAGAAATTCTTGTACAAAGAATGCGTGCAGAACTCCAATCTGATGCCGGTACTTTGTATTGAGACAATATCCCATATTGGGAACAAACAAGCCTCACCAACAATTAATAAGGATCCTGGGCTACTCCTCTCCTTGCCAATTGGTTTTGAGATGGAACCCCAGACTTTAACACTTTGTAGTGACTGCTTTTAGTTTTATGGTACATGCTTAATCTGTTGGCACTCAATTGGGGCTGTTCAAGTGTATACCAGGTGTTATATACACTAAACAGCTCCAAATCTTTTGTATCACTATTGTACCACTTCCTGTCATACTACTAATTTTGAGGTGTCCACTTTCTAGCTCTCTCTCTCTCTCTCTCTCTCTCTCTCTCTCTAGGATGGAGGAGGTTTGAAAAGAGGTACCTAGATGTCTAGATTATTGAAGTATATGTTTTGTACTAACCGTTTTCAGTCTCAGATTTGAATTCCTTGTTGGGGTACTCTCTCGTTGAATTCTTACAATGCTGGTAAGGGTAAAAGTCGGCACGTATGTTGATTAGAAATGGTAACATTTTAGAGTAGCATGTGAAATTGAAGGTAATGCTTCATTCAATCTTTAATCAGTGTTATACGGTTTGAGCTGCAAACAAGTTGAACCGAGCTTTGGTGTGTTCGGGTTTGACTCGCTTGTCACTGAGCAAGGCTCGAGTTTGGATCCAAAAATGTTTATAAAAGCACGAGATGAGCTCGGCTTGGTTTGTCAAGATACAATCATATTTAGTTTTTAGACGGTCTTGAAAAGAATAAATGAGAAGGCTGACAAGATGAGAATAGGGATGGCAACGGGGCGGCATCGCTAAAACCGAATCCGCCCTGCCTCGCCCCCTAACTTTATCGCCCAAAACCAATCCCGTCAACACCCCTTAAATTTTAATTTTTTTTCAAAGTTTTTTTTTTTAAATTTGAATTTATATTTTAAACTCAATTTAAGCACTACAAGCTCTAGATTTTTTTTTTTTTTAATCTATTTTCAATATATACTATATATATATAAAATAAAATTACACAACACAATTTGGGACGTTACGAAGTGGGTTAGGGGCGGTGCATTTAGAAAATTATGAGAAAATAAAAGTTTTTTTGGATTTTGTTGTTAAAAACCTTGAATTAGTGAAGCAAAGCAAATCTAAAGGTTTGTAACAACAGTGCTATCATTATATCATTATACTAATGAACTACGGTGCACTATAGGAATGATCATGGTCCGCTTGGATTAGATTTGGTCACTTTTGATAAAAATTTGAATCAAAGCAAACGTTTGTTTTTATCATTCTTCAAAATTTAAATCAATCCGTAAATACGAAAAACCGATTATTTGATTTTATATTTCTCGGCTCGATTTTGAATGATTTCGATTAACAAAAAGTATATAATTTTCAAATTTTGATAGGTGACGAAACAAATACATAAAGTAGAAATTTTTTCAATCACATAAAAGATAAACTTTATTAGTTAATTTATAAAATTTTACCGAACATAATTCTATATTATGAAAGTTGAGTGGAAAAAATTAAAAGTAAAATAAAAAAAGTGAAAATTCATGTAAATTCAATTCAATACAATATTAATATTATAAAATATAAATGTATTGATAATATAAGTGTACATAAGTTAATTAAATACAAAAAAATTTAATATATAGTACTAATATAATCTAAGTTCGTTTTGATTTCAATTCTTGATTTTGATAGAAGTAGGGATCGAACCAAACAAATACCTAGGGTGATTTTTTTTTAAAATCAATTTTATCGGTTTGGGTCGATTGATTCGATTTTACACATTTTTTTTGCTTAGTCCCAGTGCACTATATGCTTGGTGAGGGCTAAGTTGATCCTTTACGGCCACCAATTTGCCGAGTTTGTTTAGGGTTTCGCTAACTAGTGCCCCGGGTATGTGATTATAATTCTTAATAGAAATTTTCCATGCTAAAAGTATTTTATAGTGCATTGGAAATACTTTCAATCACGCCCATCCCTCAGGACGCGTGAGACGCTCGATCGTACAGGGCCTCCAAAATTTTGAGACCCAATAGTTTTTGGATCGAACTAATTTTTGTTTAAATATATATGTAATATAGCAAATTATGTAATAAATTAATAAATTAATTCAAAATAAATACACTTTTTTTTTTAAGAAGCGTCTATAATTTTATTTTAGTATATTTGAAAATAATTATTTATTTTTTGGAGTCGATCCCAAGTAATTGTAGTCAATGTATATATTGTTGTTGTTGTATTTACATTTTCTTATAATTGAACAATTAAATCAGAAAATCCTTTTGAGCTTCTCTGTTAGGGGTGGCAACCAGGGCGGGTATCTCCAAAATCGTACTCGATCCGACTTTCTCACTTCCCGCCCCGAATCCGTCACGCCCCGCCCCATCTACATTCATAAAATTTTAATTTTTTTATAATTTAAATTCAAAATTAATTCTTTTTAATTTTTGATATAATTCTAACTCAATTTA
>JAOTQG010121448.1:0-10669 GCA_025631175.1 Iris virginica | reverse complement strand
CTCTCTCTCTCTCTCTCTCTCTCTCTCTCTCTCTCTCTCTCTCTCTCTCTCTCTCTCTTATTGGGGTCGAGAAGATGATGATTCTGCTGATTTTTATTGATATGCAATTTATTTATTTTTCTTTTTTTGTGTGTATAAAGAACTCTTTTGTGATATCAAGCTATATTCTTATGGGAATATTGCTTAAGGAAGAACCCATCTACTAAAAAGTAGACCACCAGACTATGAAAGCGAGTTATTGGCTAGAGGGGCACCTCAGTCCACCTGTAAAAAAGTATTGGAATCTTATCGTAACGAAGTGCTGCGTTTTGATGCCAGAGAATGCTTGGAGAAAAAGTTCACCTGAATCAAATGCCAAAGTATGTCTGTGATTGGTTAGAAACTAGTGATCACGCTACTCTCAGTGTCCAGGGCATCTAAACTATGGAATCAATCACTTTCATATTGTGTGCTCTTTCTGTCAACTCTTTTAATGGACAGTATTTGATGCTTTTAGGGCAGAAATTGCTCGCTCTCAAATTACACATATTTCCATTTTATACAACAATTTTTGAAAGCTAGCATTGGCATCTCACAATCATTCCCTGGATTTTTGAAATATTCCACTAATGGATAAATGGTACAAGCAATCATGGAACTTACCGTCTTTTCCATGCTTTTTGGTGGGTGTTTTTAAAGGTTCACATTTTAGGAAAGATGTAATAAAATTTTAACTGTTTTAACTTGCTAAAATCGCTGAACTATAAAATATCCACTCCTGTAAGATTCTTGACTTTCAGAGTTTTTCATGAGGATTAACGGAGGACAGCAGTATTGTCTTCTAAGTTCTAACTCCTTTGAATAAGAGTAGTATGGAAAATGGGCCCAATGCAAAGATCACTAATTTACCGAGTTATTTCACAGCTACTTTGATAAACTTATGCTTGAGTGGATTTACAGGGTATTGATAGTAATTCCAATCCATTCTAGTTCACCTATAAAAGTAATGCATGGAACATCCTGGAGATCCAAAAATGGAATGTCAAATGTTGATAATGTCATCGGAAAAGCCCAGTACATAAAATACTCCTCCTTCACCCTGTTCTTCCGTAATAAGTCGTTTTGTAAACGAAATACTACTACCTATTTCCTATTTAGCTAAGTTCATTTATATCCTATGGCTTTTATAACCTTCAGTTTGTGGATGAGAATCTCCATCTCATAGCAATTAGAGTACCTTCAAATTGAGGTCATGCAGAGAAAATTTACTTTAGGAACTTAACAGCATTTCAACTTTTTTCTTGATTTGGGAAACAAGTAAAACTACCTCTCACGTGGGACACAGAGAGTTATATAGATATGACGACCTCGATTGTATTTGGCTGTTCTAAGATATGCACGTTGTGGCAGTGTTAATACTGACTATAAGCTACAATCTCTTAGTACCTTGTTTTCTAGTTTAAGTGTAGGCATGGTTATAACGATCTAGTTTAATGGTAAGCCTTGTTATGACAAAAAAAGCTTGTTATTTTGGCCTCAGATTTGTGGTTAATAAGGTTTGAACTGTGAAAAGTCTCTTCGTTTGTGGTCAGTATGCTGGTGCATATAATGGAGTTTTGAGAGTCGAGACTAAACCGCTTGTGAACCGAGAGCAATATTTCTTGGGTTGTTTAATTATTTGTTTAGCTCCATCTCTTTTTTTTTTTGTTCTATCATGTAATATTGTGTCCATTGGCATTTGGTAGCAATCGAGGTTTAATATTGTGGTTGGGATAGTAAATCTTGATGAATTGATTATGGCGATATCGGGTTATAATATTTTATGTTTTAAGTTCTATCTAAGGATATTTATGGTGTTGGACATGGATTCATAATAGAGGGAATGAAGAATGAAGCCACTAAGGATTTGTGAACACTTTGATTTTTGTATTGTTTCTTCTATGTTACGAGTACTCGGCTATGGGGATCCGACACGGGTGCGGATCCGAGTATCGGATCCTCCAAAATTATTAAAGTTTAGACCAAATATAGTGTAAAACAGCCACAGCCACGACCATGTCGTGTCGGACATGGGTACTTTGGCAAAAGTGAAGGGTCCATGTAACTTAGGTTTTCTTTTCTCCTTCGTCTAGTAGCTATGGCTATCCTTTTGACATGCAATTGTAGCTTGCACTGGTATTTTGATGTGATTCTGCATGTGTACTTTAGATACACAAGTAGTTAAGGAACTTCTAATTCCTCCCTAGACCGTTGCCAGACAAGGGGAGCCCAGCGTGCTTGTCTTTCTGTCCTTTAACACTGTTTTCTTCCTTGACCTTGTGAATCAACTCTTTGCCTCAGATGGAAAGCAAGCCGAAGTCTTCTCTTTATATTTGTTGAGGAGAAATTCGTTCTTGAAGATAACATCTCATTCTTCGGTTATGTTTGATAGCTTTTAGTAGGGTTCTGAATTGGCTGAGTACTTGCTTATTCGTTCAGAGACATTACTGAACTGAAAAAAGGACAGTTTGTCCCTGGTAGTGAGTTTGTCCGGGACTGTTGTAGCTTTCTACTTTTCTACTATGTAAGGGGATCAAATAGAATAGCAAGTTTCTATTATGTACGAGTAGTATAATTATGTAATTAAAATATTCTAATACTCCCCTACTATACTGAGTCTTTGGTTCAAGATCAGTATTTCCTTTTCCTTCTTTCAGTATAAAGAGTAGAAATTTTACTCTTCTTGGAATAAAAGCAATAGTCATTCAGTCTAATTTTTTCCCGCATTTTAATAATTTTTGATCGATTTACTTCAATTTTGATTATATGTATAATATATATCAATTTATTTATTCTTGTGATTTTGCTAAAAGTGTTGATGAAATTGACTTACTATTCTCATAATGGTTAAATTTTAGAATCTAAAACATGATAAATATATACTCCCTCCGTCCTAGTGGAAGGGATACACTTTCCTTTTCAGGACGTCCCATTTGAAGGGTTACGCTTTCCTCTTTGGGTCATCTCACTTTACTACATTACACCTACTTTTGTAAGGGATCAATATGGGCCACAAACTTAAAGGGCTTTTATGAAAATTACCCTTTTTCAATTCATTTATTAATCCTCGTGCGTGCCAATAGTAATTTGATAGTCTTACAGAACAATAAATAATTATAAGAGACTATGCCTTTAGGACAGAGATATATTTGTTTCTTTATAAACTGTATGCAAATTCTAATCTTAAATTATGTTGAGAGTTGTTTAGAGTCATTATAGAAAATCATAATTATCCGAATGACGTCAGTTATTTATTTAACAACCTTACATATTTAGCTATTCAAAGGGACATAATTGGAAAAATATATCTGTTCAGATGTTACTGACATTCATGCATCAACTAAACTTAATTATTCAGAATCCAACATTCAGCATTAGATCTTTAATAGATTCAGACCATTCAGAAGTGTATTTAGTGTTTAGCATTCAACTCTTAATACTATCAAACACACCCTACTTCAGTATCCACTGAATTGGTGCCCTGTCTGATGATGTCTATACAACTTATCTTAGATTTAAAGGAGCCTTCATCTTTGGGGGTATGTTGGTCAAGCATTACTAGCCAAATGGTTGTCTTTCACATGCTACAGGGAGAGTCAGAGGAATGTACTTTCACATTTTCATGTTTTAACTTTTCTAGTTAATCTGATTGTAAACTGGCCGCTGTACAATTCTCTTGGAGATGTATGGAGCTTCTTTCTTCCCTTTAGTTCATTTGTTGTTTTTGTTTTGGGTCGAGGAGCTTGCCTTTTTTGCTGTATGTATTCCAATGTAATTTGGCTTGTGTGTTTTGTGATCTGAGTGGAAAAACAAAAAGCAGCCGTGTTTGGAACTCGTTTGTTTTAGCTACAATCTTATCAGAAGAGAAAAACGATCCTCTTGCTTTTAAGTTTTGAACGCGAGTGATTCAAAGCCAAGAACCCTGGTTCTTAAGTCAGATGACTCGCCAAAACCAAGTGATTCAAAGCCTTCTAATTTTCTGTGACCATGATATGTTAATGTACAATTAGATGCACAAGTAGGAACTGTAGGATGAAAGCTCAGAATATCTAGGACGCTTTCCAGTATTCTGCCAAAGCTAACAAAATGATGTGCGAGAACATGGAAATAAACCTTAATATGGAGGTATCCATGAGGGAGAAAATTACTCGAAGCAAAAACGAGGACGATAGAAGAGGAATCCGACATAGAGAACTTGCTGTTGGTGTTTTGGGAAGGGGCCGCAGGAAGATTTCCATTTGCGATCCGTACTCAGAAATAGTTGGTGATGAATGGATATCACACATGAGGTTTCTGTATTGTAAGTTTCAAGAATTGAGATTCAGAACTTTGGGTTCCTATAACTAGGAGTGTATCACCGTCTTCACAGAAGCAATTTCTATCACTTGCAAGGTGATTGGAAATGGATTTAAATGAAGAGAATCCATATTTGCCGCTTAAATGTTAACTTTTAGTCCTTGAGGTTCTGTTCTCTGCACTTAGATCTTACCGATGGTGTGTTTGCTGGATAGTAAAACATATTCAAATATGCTTGTATGCTACAGATTCAATTAGTTGCTGATCATGCTCCTGTCATTGGAATATGATTTAGCATTTCCATTAAGTGCCATTGTAGGTTGATCAGTTTATCAGGCTGCATTCACAAGGTATATCAAGTGCTGCTCAACGGACTGTCATTTGAAAACACTTGAGCAATCCCATTAAGTTGTAGGTTGATTTATTTTTGAAGCTGCCAGCACAATGTATATATAACCCTAAACATTCACATAACTGCACTTTTCTTGGAGGCATGTGATGATTTGGTTAAGCAGCTGATATGTGTTGTATAACTAGCTGCATTGTATCCACTCATGACTGACATCAAAGCCTTCTGGAGTGCAGGCAATGCTTAATCGAGTTGGTTATACCCCAGAGGTTAGTCATGGAGTGCTGGTTGAAATGGCAGAACACAGGAAGGAATTGGAGAAGAAAACAAAGCCAATCCTTGACACTTTGAGAAGCTACCAAGACTTGCCTCCTGTAAGTACCGATATCCTACATCATGAATTCCTTTCTCCCATTTTCCCCGTCAGAAAATTATTTTTGAGCATCTCCTTCGTTACCTTGCAGGATAAAGCTTTGGCTGCGCTCGCAATTGAGGACAAAAAAAGACAGTTTGCTGCTGCTGAGAAGTATCTTGAAGATGTTCTGCAGTCAGCTCTTGACACGACTGAACGACGTGCAAATTTTTTCCCTTAGTGTGGTGTTGGTTTGTATATGTTGGGTGGGGGCATCGGTGCTTCATTTATGCCATTTTTTGTTCTTTACAAATGGGTTTTTCGTAAGAGTGCTAACGACTGAAATGAAATTCATTAGAAATGACCTGAATCAACTGAAATTTCATTGATTACGGTGGGGATTTGACCTAGCATTTTGGAGGTTCATCATCACTTTCGAAGTCCCAAATTGTGTCTTCGCTCGACAAAAGTGAGTTTTTTTTTTTTTTCCTTTTTAAGAAAGGAAGGAAATTATATTAAACAAACTGAGTACAGAACAGGAACGGAAATAACAAGTACTGCCTTATGTGTATTTACTGTATATGTGTTTCTTTTATGATGTGATTTTCATAGATAAAAAGAATTGGTGGATCAAAGAGAGCAGGTGAAACCAAAATTTTAAAAAGGTATTGAATACATTCTATACCACTTTCAGAATGACGTGCTACAATATCTTGTAAAATGATCCACGCATTATCCAAAGGAAATGTAAACCAACAAACTGTGAGCATGTTTCTATACTTGGAGCTGCACAAAGCAAAAGAGAGCGATATTGGTAGTAGTATATGCTTCGTTTATCACAAGGACGATTAATTCTTCCGAGCCAATGCTGCTGCAATTCCACCGACTATGAGTCCCACGGCAGTAGCAGTTATACCAATTCCAATCACACCCTCTGCATTCAATAGCATTAGTAAAATTGAAGTTGCCCAACATCCCAAAGTTCTAAAAACAAATCTATGCCTTACCTTTAGTGATTTTGTCTTCAACAGTTTTCTTGAGGGACAAAGCCTGCCTCCAATCAGGTGCAATCTATAAAACCGCAATGATCAAGTCAGAACTCCCCAGCTATCGTTTTTTCCCCTTTTAAGAACACTGAAGAAATTCTAATACAACATAAATGAAAGGTGTAACAATCACAGATAAATGAGTACTCCCTCTGTCCCACTTCAAGAATTACACTTTGATTCGGCCCAAAGATTAAGAAAATAGTTGAAAACATGAAAATTATCTAAAATGCCCCCACGTGAGGCCCACATTTCTTTGTAAAGAGTGAGGATAATCTTGTCAAATGAAATTACTTTAAAAGGAAATGTAACTCTTCAAGTGGGACAACGCAAAAAGGAAAGTGTAACCCTTGAAGTGGGACGGAGAGAGTAGTATTTATCAATCATTCTAAAGTATGCAAAAGTCAGGTGACAAAAGCAAGAGACGTGAATGTCTGCAAGCAGATGGGTGAGTATACAGTTTAGGGGAGTGAGCAAAACCATGAAAAGTCATTGGGGAGTGAAAGTTCCAAAACCCTTTATTGTCACATTAGTGGTGTGGGATGTACTGCGTAGGCCTCAGGAGGAAGGGGGCCTAGAGAGTCTACAGAGGTTACAAATGTTTCATGATACTTACAGCAAGGGCCTAGAGAGTCTTTGGGGAGTGGAAGTTCCAAGAGAAACGGCCTGCATCCCTTACCGAAAAAGTGGAATTTAAACATCATGAACCACCAAGACGTGGAACAGATGAGGAAAATATATGTTAAGAGGAAATTCCCCCACCCAAGGATCTTCCCAAAACGATCCCTATCACCCATCCCAACCACATAGCGGATATGGGGATTGAAAAGGTGATAATACCGTGTATTAATTTCCAGTGGCTTGGCCAACATGAGAGAAGAATCAATAGATGATTTCCAATCGTTCCGATGTATACAGAACCTACTTCAAATAATTTTGTGCCAGAGAGCGAGAGTCCATAGGAAATCGCCACAGCCATTTAACAATATGTGAAATATTCTTACAGACTAAGTTCACTATCCCTAGGCCCCCCCTGTCCTCCTTGGGCCCTACGCAATACATCCCAGTCCCATGCCACTAAATGTACCCTCCCTAAGGCCATACCACAGGAAGGGACACATAATACCCTCTAGGCATTTAGCCAACCTACCAGTGATTTTTTTTACGAGAGACATGAATTAATTGGGATACTAGAAAGAAATGACTCGATCAAAGTAACTCGCTATCCTAAAGAGAAATCAGCGCTCCTCCGCACTCTATCTATGCGCTTAGGCACTTTATAAACAACAAGGTCCAGAAGCTTGTAACGAAAGGATTTACCCCTAGACGAAGGCCAAGATAGGAAAATGGACATAGTTTCACAAAACAACCAAGGAGATTAGCATACAATAGAAGGGTTATGATGATTGAAATATCTAAACATTTACATATAATCAATGTTCAAGTATAAAAATTGAGAATGGTGACAAAATTAACATTTTTTGGTTCATGTTTCCTTTGAAATTAACATATCCTTTAGGGTTTTCATAGCATTCTCATACGAAACTCCCTTGAGTTCAACCACCTGCGCTGATGCAGGCAGCTTACATTGATGCCATGTGACAATAAAGGGTAAATCTACGAGCTATGAAAACATAACACATAGAGGGAGATGCAGGCAGCTACTATCAATATATTATTGGGTAATATGCCAAGTTAATCTATGAGATATGTGTGTAATGTGCATAGAAAGCCTTGTTACTCAATACATGATACTATAAAGTCAAATCATTCAGAAACTACTTCATTCCTATATGGAAAAATAGCCCAAATGTCCCCCGGTCCCCAGAAATCAACAATGGATGACAACCAAATAATATCATTCTTGGGAAGTATTAACTGAATACATGGAGAAAACAGAAAAGAAGAAGATGGTGGAAGGAGTTGCATGACAAGAATGCGCTGTAGTGGCTGAAAATCCTTCAAAAATGTGCAAAATTAAACCTAAGGGTGAACTAACCAATGCAAAATAGGTATAAATCGTATAACTGATACGACGCACGTACAAGAAGAAAGAAGAGAAAACGACTGAGCAGCTATAGGTCATTCCAGGAAAAAAGGTCAGCAAAATGATCAATTTGGAATGAAGAAACACATTGATGCATACCAGTGCTCTAGTATGCACAAAGCCGGTGCCTAGATCTATTTGTAATTTATTTTTGTACTAATTGTTGCAGACAACATTTGGATCTCATATAGTCGGTAAACAAAATTCTAGGTGTTCGTCTATACCGGTGGTCATAAGTACTATTACTCTACCAGATGAAACGATTAGCAACAGTTACACTTCATCAGAAAGCTCTCAAATCATCACCATGAACAAACTGCAACAATTTAATAGCAAAGAAAAATACATGAAAACAGACTGCGTTTCTTTTCCCCCTTCAATGAAGACCTCACTCACCACCTCGAATTAAAATGAATGTCAGTCTAGTACTACTGTAATACAAAGAAAAGCTGAAGTTTTTATTTTCTTGAAGGGATGAGTATAATAGTACCGAACGTGTTTCATAGGAACCCATTTTCTCCTTGTTCACTTGTTCAGGGTTCTGAAAACAGCAGTGCAGCTCATATAGGAACTAGTTGGCTTTGACAGGTATAAACAGCTTGATATCAATTTAGTTGTTCACATGACTCACTGCCAGTTTTCTGAAATTCAAGGTACTAGTTAACAAAGAAAATCTTCACATTTCAGAAGGAAGTGAAAAGCACTCCCTTAGACAAGGGAAGAACAATGACAGGAAATTCACCATGGCAATTCTCCCACGTTCTCTTTCCTAACAGGAGATTAGGGGCTCAAGTCTCATAAGAGACACTATTGAGAAGAAATTATATCTTCTGAAGATATCTCCTGGCTTTAAGCCCTCGTTACTCTTGTAAAACCTATTTAATAAAAATAATAAGGGTTGGGGTAAGGTCTATGTTCCCTCCAACTTAAAAAAAAAAACAGAACATGAATTTTTTTGTCCGGTGGGTACTTTAGTCAATGCTAGTTTCAAACAATGACATGAAACACTCAATTGCAATGTCATACAGTAAACAGACAAGCTTTTTAATTACCCGACTAACTTGATGTATGATTTTATTCAATGTCTCATTAAAACTTAGTTGGCAGCATTCAGTATAATGCCTTGTTATCACGAACTCAGTATCTACTATCTATCAAATAAGATCCGTCTCTATCCATTTCAACCGTAACTCTGATGGTTATTAGTATTCCTGCCTCTCTTTTCAACCTCAAAATGTTGGCACTTACAGGATCTCATTGGTCATCAATTGGACAAAAATGTTTTTTTTTTTTTTCCCATATCAGGTTAATAAGCACTATGTAAGGTTTTGAGCATTGAGACCAAATGACAATCACATTAAGATTGAATAATATTGTTCATTTGTTAGATTCAATCAGATTGAGCCTTACTTTAGTATCAAAGCCACCATTTTCATATATACCCGTTCAGGCTTAGTCTTCAAAAGTAACATCAAGAAATTCATATTTTAATGATTAATTAGCTAACTCAAGTTCCTTCGATGAATTCCAATATCATTTTTCTTCATTAGCCAAGTAGGTCAGTCTGTAGCTAACTCAAGTTCATTTGCTGTATTCAACTTCATTTTACTTCTTTAGAAAAATCCAAGGTCGGTTCATTTGCCATGCTCACTAGAAAATGAACCCTTGCTTTGGGACGGTTAATGGCGGAAGCGTTTAGAAAACATACCAGAACTCAGAAAATAGAAGAGAAAGGGAGAAAGATAGAAGACGAAGGAGAAGAAACACGCTTACCCTCGGAAGGGATCAGCCATGCCCGCAGCCACAAAGCCAAAAGCCGAACTCAAATCTTATTTATCAACTCTGATTTGAGGCAGTACAACTTTATTTATAGGTTAAAAGTTAAAACTATTACTTACATTACTTGGACTAGGAAAAGATTAAGCTAATAGCCTAATAGGAATAGGAAAATAGCTAGTTACCAAATAATAGGACTTCCCTAATTAATAAAGGAACTAACTAAATAGTAACACTGATCCTATGGGAGACATAGTAATCAATTTACTGAGTATTTCAGAATAATAATATAACATAACCACTTAGGGTGTGTTCTTTCACCTAGTTTTCGCGATTTTGGACACTATGATTCTTAAAATCATGTTCACTACCTAGGTTTTTATCTAATTTCATCTCAAATTTTTCTTACATACCTACTATTTTATCACTACCCCTACACCTAAAATTCAAAATATCAATTTTTAATATATTTTCTCTCTCTTGTATACTGCCTTTTACAAAAATCCAACCTACTTTTCCTAAAAATAAAAAGAAAGTGGGCTCCTCCATGTGGTGGAAAGTGACAGGGGCACCAACCTTCCCCTTCAAGCCTTTCTCCCCCAAATTGCATTTCTACGCTCAGATTCGAATTTTCTTGCGAACTCCGACCAACCCCATGGTGCATAGTAGGACGCGATCCTTGTCCGTTGAAATTGCCTCGCCAAAAATTGGTACGGCGACACTCGATTCCATCTTTCCCCATCCTCGTCTTCAAAATCGTCGTGTAGCTATCTCTCCCACTCCGA
>JAOTQG010121437.1:0-10669 GCA_025631175.1 Iris virginica | reverse complement strand
GTGAGAAGTGAGAAGTGAAATTTTTCGGATGAAAGAAAAGGGAAGAGAGAGAGAGAGAGAAGAGTAAAGAGCAGGGAAGAAGAAAATAAAAGAGGGGGAAATGAGAGAGAGAGAGAGAGAAGAGTGAAGTAGGAAAGAAAAAGAAAAAAAAACGGGGGAAGTGGGTTTATGATGAGAGAGAAGGGTGGAGAGAGAGAGAGAGTAAAGAGAGGAGAGATCGAGTAGGAATAGAAATGTGATGTGATATTTAAAAAAAAGAAAAATAAATGAAGAAAAATAAATGTAAAAGGAAATAAAAAATTGAAGATGAATAGATGATTGAGAAAAAAGAGGAGAGAGAATATGATTTGATAGATTTTAATTAATTTATGTGAGTGTATAGGTATAAGGGTAATAGATGGAAAATGTTTGATATTGATATATTAGATGTTGAGATATTCAAATGTAGTGATATATTAGATTCGTGATCCAAGCCTTAAGATCCCGATTTTGACTACCTTGAGTGTGGGCCTTTGCTTAAAAAGAGAGTTGATTTCCTTGCAAATATATTTTTGTTTGGATTTTGATTTTAAGTTTTGTTCTATTTTGGTTTGTAGGCCATGATTGCTAGTTCTGTATCGAAAGGTGAGTATAGGGCTGTGAGAGAGACCACAAATTTTGTTTTGAAGGTATGCGTTCCAGTTAAGTTTTGCTGCATTGGTTCCTCATGTTGAAGGTTAAGTATCTTAATTTTCTTTCGTTATTTATGCACATGTTTTTCCAGATCGGTATAGTAACAGGTTTGCTATTGGCTGCAATTTTGGGTGTATCATTTAGTTCTATAGCCACCTTGTTCACAAAGGATGCAGAAGTATTAGGAATTGTTAGAACTGGAGTTTTGGTGCGTCCTCAGGCCCTTGGTTTTTCGATTTTCCTGTTTTTGCTTACTGTTTGTTTGATGATGGGTATTGCTTGATGCTAATGCTATTTTTCTGTAATTCTCACAGTTTGTCAGCGCTAGTCAGCCTTTAAATGCTTTAGCGTTCATTTTTGATGGTCTACATTATGGCGTTTCGGACTTTCGATATGCAGCTTATTCCATGGTATGCTGTTTAACTCTCTCAGCTTGCATGGTTCAGTTTATGTTGCTTTCTGACTGATGATTAACATCTCTGATGTGAATTATAGATGCTTGTTGGTGCTATCTCTTCTGCTTTTCTACTGCTTGCTCCCTCAGCTTTTGGTCTACCTGGTGTCTGGTCAGGCTTGTCTCTCTTTATGGGATTGCGCATGGTGGCAGGATACATCAGGTAAACTAAATGATATCATCCACATACTTTAGTGGTTTTCACATTTTCACATTTTCTAGTTTTTGTTGTTGTTTGCGTTTTTAAAAGTTTCTCTGAGCTAGAAAGGGTGCTACTGCGTTAAGCAATGGGGAAATTGTTGCCTTTTGGTTTTCTTAAAGAAAAATTTATTTTTCATTTCTTGTTTATCCAAAACAAAGTAGCTGGCTTTAAAAAAGATAAATCTCTACTGCTTTAAGTTTATGAATTGTGAACCTTCATTCAGCTTCCATCCCACTTCATCACATGAGTTGGTTATTATAAAGTCAAGCAGGCTATTTTTATTCAGGTAGTTAGCCATTTTAGATAGTAAACATTTCAAGTAAATTAAAAATTGTGATAATTGCTAGAAATCTAGCTCTACATTCTTTCATGCTATTCAAATTGCATTAACTACTCCCTCCCTTCCAATTTTAGTGTCCACTACTTATTTGCCCAATATTTAATGCAAAGTAAATTTTCTGGACACAATCAAATTGGAGGTCAGTTCAAATGGAGTTTGTGGAAATAAGCCATTTGTCCTATCCTCTGATAGGAAAGTGGACACATATATTAGAAGTGAAGGAGTATATGTTTGCCTCTTTTACTGGCATCACATGCGTTTGTTGTGGATCATCTTTTGGCTTCCGTTTTCAGGTTATTGTCAAAAAATGGTCCTTGGTGGTTTCTACATGGGGACTTGAATAGAGCTGAGGTCAGTGGCTTTTATTAATTGATTTGATTATAACGTTTTTGCTTGATCATTTCTCTACTATTAGGCAGTTGGTTGGCTGTTACATCACATGAGAAAATAATGTGTCTTAAGGGGGATATCTTCAGGGTGAAAATTCTCCCCATCTCATTGGTAACTTAGAAAGTTTAAGTAACTTCGTTAATCATTTTGAATTATGTGATAATAACGGAAGGAAAAAAAAAACTCTAATAAATTCATAAAGCATCCTAATCGTTTTCAATCAGATTAACACTATGGCAATCTATGTAGTAATGGAAAGGTAATAATTCACATTTGTAGGAGCATACAACACATCGAAGCCTTTGACCCTATTATTTGGGGTTGTTACATAAATCCTTTTCCATTGTTTCGATGTCGTTATACTAGCCATACTCACTCAAATCCTTCTCTTATGGTTGTACATAGTAGTTTTTGTCTTCCCTACATTTATTCTTGTTGATATTGATACGATCACACTTTCTAGCACCTATTTATGTGTCCACAGTCCAAACCATCTTAACTGATTCTCTCTCAGTTTATCTCCTATGGATGCGACTTACCGTCCCATGGTTTTGTTCTTTTATCCCTATATTAGTCACTTTTAGCTCATATCCTTCTTAGCATTCTCCTTCAGCGTGAACTCATTTTGTTAACATATTCTTCTGTAGTTACCCAACTTGCCTTTCATCCTGATGTAATTGCCATGTCTATGACTTGCTACATTAGTCTTGTTCTGAATTAAAGTGACTGATGTTAGAAAGCAAATGGAAGTTGCTGTTATTGTATGATTACATGATAATAAGATTGTAAATAAAATATAACACCCTCTTAGATGAATGATTTTGATACTTTATGCAATTTTGTTTCGCAATGACCTAGAGTTGCGAAGCTGCCCTGTCAGATGTATTTGTAACTCATGGCTGACAATTTAAGTTTCATTCATTTCTGATTGTAGTAGCTTCATGTCTTCAGTTAGTATCTTATGAGTTACTTTTGCCAGCTTGCTAATTGAGTTGGGCTGGTTGGAATTCGGTAGCTGGATTCAGTGGTTCTTAAAGCTGCGAGAGCTGTTCAATTTGTGAGTCAATTTCGTGCACTCTTTCATTTCAGTACTTGCATACTCAGGATTGATATGATCTGAAATACATTTAAAATGATTTACAGTATCGAGGAAGACAGTAAAACCTAATGGTTCAACGCAGTGGGATCTGAGTGCTCTTTGTTAGTTGAACATTTATCTCCTCTAAAGCACCATGACTTACTGATTAAGCTCATCATGTAGCATCTATGCAAAATTGCAATTGAAAGCAAAAGCGTTGTACCTTGTAATCCAATTAGACATCCGTTGTTTTTATTTTCAGACTTTCTCAGTAAATGGAATTTCAGTTTTGGACAAGGTTTTAGCAAAATAGAACAGCTTGATCTAAATCTTTGATTAAAAATGCGGGAGGAGATAGTTAATGGACAGCAGTTCCAAAGAACGGTTGTTCTTTCTTTGGTCATTCATTGTCGTTCAAGATTTCCATATATCTGATAATAGTAGTAATATGATGATTGGTTGGGCCTGATCTTTGCTATGGAATAAGAGATTGAAGAGTTCATGGAGTCCTTGTGTTCCCCTACAAACCGCATAAATGGAACCGTCACTTCCGTAACCCAAGTGTCTAACCCCAAGAACTGGGTCGCCACACTGGCCGGAAGGCTTGAGCCCATAGCCAGGATCATAAGCGGCTATGATTAAATACGACACGCATGTGATTCACCTGATACAATGTGCAATTGGGACTTCTTCTCAAGTTCTTGACCTACTAAGACCAATTAGATAGTCATACATTCATTCCAGTATCGATTACCTAACCACTCGACTGGATAACCCAGGCTGATTCTTTTACACCCACTATGTTACAACTTAACACCCGAGGTCCAAGCATCTGTTGCCTTGACAGGCGCGACTTTGCCAGGTATCCTTGTGGCCATGTTTATCTGATTCCCACATTTTTCATGTGAGATTGATGTTTCATGGCACTTGATTTCAGAGTGTTTATTTTATATTCTTTCCATTTTCTAATCTATCTTCCTTGTCTCTCTGTGTGCAACTTTCATTATCTCTTGGTCAGGCCAGTTGTGGAATAATGGCGGTATTTGAGAACTAGGGTTGGAAGCCTTAACAGGTAACTCATTAATAGGATGGGTAGTTGAAGAATTAATCGCTGTGGTAATATAGATTGGGTAGGTTTACCATTAATGGCTGTGGGATTAGGTGGGGTCAGGAATTGTGTTAACCAAAGTTAGATTAGAAGGATTAGAAGAAGAGATGTTGGTGGTTGCCGATGGGGAACCAGCAGAGCCACCGCCGTCAAGCGGCATAGTAGGAATCTGTACTTGGAAGGGAGGTCTAGCCCCTTGGGGCATCTATATTCTGTTCAGTTGGTTATACCGTACGTAGAGCTAAAGTTTGCTACTGTTCAGGTATATAGGTTGTTGATGTGAAGTCGTGGATTTCACAATATTTTCCATTTGCAGAAAAAGATAAATCTTGATTCTGTTGGAAATTCTCTATGAGGCTATAGTCCTGGGTGGGGAATCAGTATAGTTTTTCGTCTTCAAGTGTGATGTTCTTTGTAGTCTGCGTGATATAGGCCCTGAGCAATTCTATGTCCTCAACTTCAGCTTCTATAATGGTTTGCTCTTTCACTGTCACTTATTTTTTCCTCTTACAGAAACTGTTTTTAAGTTATGTCGTTAAAGTCTTGAGGGTCAAAACCCACTTTTAAACTGCAGCCTTCCAAGTATAAAGGGTCGAAACCCACTTTTATATACTTTCTGTTTTGAGTTTTCATCGAGCAAGACACAAAAGTGATGCCTTTTGCGTCAGGCCACATGTGTAAAAGGCAAGCCGCCAAGTCTGTCCTTGCAGTTTCGCCTCATTTTCAGAGCAAGAGGTGATAGCCGATAGGTCTCTGGAACAAATGCCTATAGCCTCAGGCGTTGCCTCAAGTCACTGATTACTATGGATAGGCGATATATCGTGGTTGTAGCATCCAAGAGTTGAGTTTGGAGGTATATAAGTTTCGGATTTGAAAATGTTCTGGTTGGGGCAGTTGTTAATTAACACATCTACTATCATTGGTATTGCATTATTTCGTAATGTTGCACTTGTAGAACCACACATTTACTATCATGAAATGCCAACTTATTTAGAAAATAAAAATATTTCGTGCACTATCTTTATTATGTGTAAAGTTGATATGAGAACCACACAATTATTGAGGCCATCTGATGTTATTTTCACATAACAGTTGTCATGAAATAAATGACTTCGTGCTCAAGGTTGAGCATAGTCCATTGGGCCGTACGGCTGGAATAACTCAGCAAAAAGTCCCTTTTTCCTCTTGTGATTCCAGCGCATGTCTTTGCACAAGTGATCATTGTACCATATTTCCAAGGCAGAAATACAAGACCTTGTATGATATTCACCTGATGTTCGCTTCATGTATGCATCCCATCTCGCTATATCTTTGTCCATATCCGTGATGCTTGGTAGCTTGAATGTGCCATCAAAAAGCTCTACTAGCCATCGACACCTCAATTCTGATGTGTATAGGTTTGAAATACTCTCGGAGAATCCAATTATTGCAAGTTGTGGTATCCGAGGATGAATGCATTCTCTGATAAATGACACAACACAATTGTATTAGTACTCATTTGGAAACACCTCAATTTCAATGAGCAGTTAAGAAGATATACTTTTATGATTGTCCAATGTCCATATTAGCACATATAATCATGCCTTAGCAAAGAAAGACATGAAACGTTATTCTGTAGGAAAAGGCCAACCTGTAGAGGGGGACTCTAGTTTCCGGCGAACTGGCAATGCACTGCCGGAAGTTTTGGGAAACGAATATGTCTCTGAGCTTCTCAATGCTCTTGAATCCAGTAGCCAATATGACTATATCTGTCTTTAAGGGTTTATCATCACCGTGAATCAATATGCCTTCATTTCTAAAGCTAAAATGCGGAGTTTTCTTCAATATAATGCTTCCTTTCTCAACTCTATCCATGAAGTTCTCTGGCAGAAATGCAAGCAAACCCGATCTGAGATCTGTGGCGAAGCTACGTTTCGGCAACATGTTGAACTTGGCAAGCGGAACCTTCCGTTTTATGTAACACTCGACAAATTTTGAGAACCCCCATTCCTGTTAAGTGGTACGCATGTGAATCATTTGAATGGTAAGTTAATTGTGTATTATGTGAATATAATTTAGGAAAATGCTGTGGTCTAGGTTTAGTTGTTTTTCTGAAGAATGTTACCAATGGTGAAAGAACTGTTGCCACGAAACCTAGTAGAAAACCTTCTCCTGGCTTATGAAGCAAAAGTTCTGAGAAGCGATTGAAGTATAGATATGCTAAGGGAACACCCCATATACGGTAATCAGGAAGCTTCCATCTGTCACTCTTGTATACTACTGTACATGGATATTCTGCTCCTGCAAAGCCACGAGCAAAAACAGGCTGAGTTTGAAAATTGAAGGTCTAACGTACAAGAATATGGTTCGGATGTTAAGCCCACTATGTTCATATTTATTAATGTGAAACAATGAAATATATGTATCTCCATTCTCTGTATGCGAAGTCCTATTGTGTGTGCATGTGTATGTGAAGTCATTACAATCTTATCCATCAAAGGAACTGTTCAACAATGTATATCTTGCTTTGACACTCCCTCTTGTGAGCTCTCACATGTGGAGAGATAAACCAAAGTGCATCCTTATGTGACAGCCGTTACTAATCTTTCACAATTAGACCATTGGTAATTCCACTTGGTCATTATGTTTTCATCCTTTCTCTGGATAAATAGTCAATTTATGATTGTATAGGGTTTCAAGCATTTTTCCCCATTTCTTGCCAATTCTTGGCATGGAAATATTTGGCTGGTGCAGAGGGGATGTCACCACTTTATTGTGTCCTATACCTTCCCCTTTTACACCCACATTAAAAACGATTACTATGTGTTCTTCCTCCTTTTACTTCCCACCCTAATTCCATGCCTCTATGTCTTGCCAAACATAGCATTAATGTGTGTTCCTGGATAGAAATTTGAAGCTTAGCCTGTAAATACAGAAGGTTGCCTGTATATCGTTTAGTTATAGAATTTCGGACTATATGTCTCACCATTTGCTGACGAGCAATGCATTGCAATGTCAATTCCTGTCTTTTGAAACCCTACCACAACAACTCGCTTCCCTTTAACAAATTCAGCACGACTTTCAGAATCCATCTTGGCATACTCAGTGGAGTGAATGACCTTCCCGCGGAACACTTCAGGGCCTTCACCAGGAGGAAATTTGGGTATGTTTGGAGCGTCTTTGAACCTCCCCACACACAGGATCACAAAATCGAATATGTATATCTGTATTACAAGTGAAGCGTGTGTGAACTTTTTGTGCCTTATAATAGTTAGAAATCAACTTCCATCAGATTCATGTCCCGGTAAGGGTAAAATATAAATACCATAGTACACAAATGTTTACTAATAAAGTATCCCTTTCATGTCCTTTAAAATCTTTGGATTGCTGATCTATATTTATGGTTTATTATTCTGATGTACCATGTATGTCTCACGCCTTCCTAGCATTATCTCAATTGTGAACCGACAGTAATGATACTTAGTGGTATAGATGGTTTATTGCGTTGGCGCATGGATTCTGGGTGTTATTGCTCATGCAAATGTTTAAATTTACAACAAAGTTGTTAGTACCATAGATGACGATACACCTGCTGATGATTATCTCTCTGACTTGGCTATTTTAGTCAGTTCATTGCAGTTACATCTGTGGGCTGCTTCCAGCTGAGCCAGATTTCTTATGGCCAACATGGACAAGAAGCAGGCGCGAATCTCTAGTAAAGCTGGGAAAACCAAAGATGGATTCACTGTATGGATTAAGATCTTTGTATTCATGCAATATGGGACTCCATATTTACGTGCAGTTAATTTATTTCCTACTGTAGGAATGATTTACATATTTGCTAGGCAAAAACATGGATTTTTTCTCAAAGTGAGGAATTTTGGGCATACCTTTGTTGAATGCGTTTGACTATCCTCAACTGTTACATTCCATATACCTTTGCCACCAAAAGGTTCACTGGTGCCACCCCAGTGTGACCATGCTTGCATCTCTGCCTCTATCGATAGCCCTTCAAAACTGATTCCGACCACTTTGGAATTGAATCTGATGTGTTTGATTAGATTAAAATGAGTGGCATAGGATTGAATATATTCCATGACTTGGTTATGGTCAGGCAAGTCTTGAGTTACGGTCGACGGCCATGGGAAATCTGTAAACTGGTACATTCCTTTGAATGTCTGGAGCTTTGTGGTCTCGATAGTTTCTGCCCAAACACCACCAACACCACTCTGGGATTCAAACACCACTGGATGGAAACCCTTGGAGAGACAGTACTTGCAGGCCAACAGGCCACTGATTCCAGCTCCAATGATTGCCACTTGCCTATCCATCTTGCCTGTTTCTGGCCAATAGCTCAGCTTCTCCTGTGTCTTTAGGTCTCATATATTGTCTCCCTATCAGGCTGAGGCATTAGACTAAACCAACCACCCCCCCCCCCGCCCCCCCCAACACACACCTTTTCTTTCTTTTTTTACTTTTTCATTTAGAATGGTTAAGGTCAGTTTTTTCTATTGTCCTAGGAATCTTACTAAACGTCTCTACTTCAACCCCCTCCCGTTTCTCTCCTCCATCAAAAGTTTAGACCAATGTTCACTTCATTCCCCCCCCCCCCCCTCCCCCTCCCCTCCCAAGCCCACAATACAAAAAATAATCCATTTCGTAGACCCCAATCAGGACGAAGAGAGTATTATGTAATATGGTTACTTATTTACTGCATTCCGTTTTGGCTTCTCTATTGATGGAGTTGGTTGGTGCTTATTCGTGGAAGTTTGTCCGTAGTGGTGTAAGAAGGATAAATAGTTACACAGGGATCCGAAATTGCTAAATTTCGTGTATGCTGAATTTAATCATTTTACTTGCATCTTTAACCTTTTCATTTCTTTGTTGAACCATTTCACTTGTGTGAGCATCTGTGCTCAGTGAAAAATGAAGAGTTTTACGATTAGTAGAAAATTTTCATCAAGTTAAATAGTTTAAATCGCAATCTAAAATGGTAAAAATCCAGCGGTTCCCAATGGTGCAGAGTGAGGGTTAGATGATTTGGTTTTGGTCCAGTTAGTGGTGAGGGATGTGGAGGTGATTGTAACCACATACCTTAATGAAAAGCTCAACTTTTTTATTGGCTCAAATCTTCATTGTTATCCTTTGTGGTGGTGACTTTCTTTGATTAGGCAGTCAGACATTTCTATTGTGTCTTTCTTGAGTTTGACATTAGACATCACTCACCCCCGCACTATCTGGCTACCTCATTAGGTATTATTAACCACACATATGCCTATGTATGCCTGTGAGTAGTCGAAGCTGGGACAATACAATAATTGGACGAGGTGCAGTCCAGTGGAAAGAGACAATGAGATACTCTCTAGTGGCAAGACGTATTATCTGTTTTCAATAAGTTACAAATTCGAGTCACGTTGAGAATAGGTGAGAAATTACTAACAATTATCATTAAAAAAAGAAAGAAAAGATAAAAACAAAAGGTGCCAATGTATGTCTACAATCACGCTGCGCACACAATACAGTCATACATGTGTATGAATCTGAGTTGGTTTCTATCGGTCAAGTTGTTGGGTTCCTTGTACCATCAATCTGAACAAATAATAATTGAACATATAGTTGGTTGAGGAAAGGCTTTCTCGTTCAACACATAGTTAGGAAACCACTCTACGTCTTGCGTCCCACTTGTAAAGCATCTATGAGAGTTTGGCTCCAACGTAGAATGCGTGATTAGGGTTTCTGTGGATGTGTGTGGTGGTTGTTAAACGCAATGTGTAATGAAATGGCTACTATATCACTCCATTCATTTTTGTTTTACAAAAAAAAAAAAAAAATAGTAAATCAGAATTTTCAGCATTTTATTTTAGACTTGTACAGTATATTTGTCTTTTGAGTCAAGCTGCGTAAACCACAAATATCACCCGTAATTTCATTCAACCGTATGCAATATATTATATAGATACAACTTCGCATTGCATGCCGTTGATATTTGCGATTTATACAGCCCTCGATATGGGATATATTTGGACCCCAACACCTATGACCTCATGGCAACGTTTATTTTGATCCCCACAATTTTTGATGGTGGGATTGAGGAGATATCATGACAACAACTCGTTGGTTGCAAAAACGTTGTTGGCAATAAGTGTCCATTGATTACCATGTTTGATAAGTTAACCCCCTCACTAATTAATAGTAATCAATTAATAAATCTTTGTCAAACACCCTTTTTATTTTAACTTTAGTCCGTTTTTTGCGTTCATAATATAGATATATTGCTCTCTACATTTTTATAGAAATTTAAAATTTTCTTCTCGTTTCTTGGTGCGTGTGTTAGGATTCATCCTCTCAATGAGAAGCAATGTATGTGGTTGAGTTGGTGCATGAACCATAAGATACAATGTATTTGGTTGGTGAAACATTTATCATGTGATACATTCACTTGGTAG
>JAOTQG010121436.1:3711-21129 GCA_025631175.1 Iris virginica | reverse complement strand
ATCTTACAAGATTCCCTACCCTAAGATCTTAAGATCGTACGATCCTACGATTTAAATCCCGATTTTGACTACCTTGGGTGACATGGCTGCACATGCTGACTTATAGTGGTGGCTTGAACTATACCACCATTCAGTGGCTTCCTTGGACAGGTGCAACTCTCCTCTTTATCGCGGTCGTTATCTTGCCGACCATTATGATCGTTTGGGGTCATCACTCAGGAGTGGGTTGGATGGCCATTCAAAGTACTTCCTATGATCCGTCCGCCAGGGTCTTTGCGGCGACTTAGAAGAGGCACAATTAAGCAGCGCACTCGCTTGCTCTGTTTGTGTCGCCTGCCGCGAAGACGTCTTCCCTCGGGCGAGACAACCTTAAGTAAGATGCCCGAACTCGCGGTAATGGACGCACCTCATTATGGAATCTATTCTTGTGATCGGGGGCCCCGGGTGGCTTGCTGGAGGTGCATTAAGTCGGCTTCTTTGCCTGATGGAGGCCATAAGGGAATCTTCCGAAGCGTTAGGGGGGGGGTGTGAAACTCAGCCCTTCCATGAACGAGTTGCCTGCCTTGAGCTTCTTTTCACCACTCGCTGGTTGGCCTGAGTTGCCACTCATTTTGAATCAGGTCGTGAAGAGCCGATTTCTTAGGTCGTCGGCGCCGTCTACACGTAGATTAATGAAAGCCGGCGTATCCTTTGTTTGCCTCTACTCTCGACGATGACTCCCCCTTAGAAGGTGCTTTTCATGACTCCAGTCATATGGGGGGAGGGCATAAGGGCGATTGGTTGGGAGATCATGTCCCATTGCTTGCGCAGGAAGCTCACGCTACATTTGTTGAGGGTAAGGTAGTCAAAATCGAGATTTTAATCGTAAAATCGTACAATTTTATGATTTTAGGTAGGGCAATCTTGTTAAATCGTGTTAGGATCGCAACTGGGACAAAATAGGTGAAGTCGTCCCGGAGAATCGTATTCTAACAAATTTGATTCAGGGTTCTTAAATTGGATAAATCCCAAGGAGAACAAGTCGGATCTGGTTGGATCCGATCAAATCTGGTTCAAAAACGACCCTGCGATCCCAATCGGCCAAAGAATCTTACGGAATTTCAATCGGATCTGGTAAACCTGATCAGATCTGGTCGGATCTGATCGCTGGAGGGGAGAGAGAGAGAGAGGGGGGGCATACCTGGTATGGGAGGAGCGATGCTTAAATGACTAAGTTTCTCTGTAGGAACCAAGGGGTTGAAATCCGAGGAGGGGGAGAATCGTATGATTAAATTAGGGCACTATACTATGATAAGTTAATCTACATTACACTTACACCCCCTCATCTATTCAACTTTAATAGTTAAGCAATTATATTTTCAGATTTATAAATTAATCTTAGGTTAAGTTAATTTCTTGCTCGTTTTATAGTTCTTATATATATATATATTATGTGTTATAATATTTATATTGGTATATGTATTATGTGTTATAATATTTAATTATAAGAAGTTCGTAGAATCTTACGATTTCACGATCTGATTTTATGATTCCGATCTTACCCCCCTCTCCGATCTTACTTAAGATCCCGATTTTTGACTACCTTGGTTGAGGGTAATCGACTCGCGTCATCTTCACGAGTTTTTGAGCTTCACTCCTTTGATAGGCGATTCACTGTGAATCTTCTGGTGAGGAGGTCGTCATAATTGTTGCCCCTCGTTCCCCGAGGGAAACCTGAGCCTAAGGGCTTCCATAGTTCGGTGGGCTTTGAGGACCTCGCTTGCTCGCCGAGGAGAGGATACCGGGGGACTCTACTTGAGGTGTTGGTGCTATGAGAACTGGCCATCGTTAGGTTAGGATACTTGGCTTTTTACCGAGGAGGGAGAAGTTTTGAAGGTATTCCCGACAACGGAACCACCGATCGAGCCCGAATTGATGGTCGAACATGTGGCCGAAAACTTGGCTGATGGGTTGGCCAAGTGACTTTCCCCTCTCCGCGTTTGTGTGGTACGATTTGATTGTGTTTTTTTGTAGTCTTTTGATGGCGGATGCACTCGGACATGAGGTAATCATAGAAAACACCTTTGTGATAGAGCAATGTTTTCATCCTCTTCGGTGTGAGAGTAAGAGATTTGTATGAGAGGTGTAGAACTCGCAGGGGATATATAGAATTTTGAGATATCTCGCTTACCCTTCATTGGTGGCTTTGGAGGGGT
This sequence comes from Iris virginica, assembly GCA_025631175.1. Taxonomy (NCBI): domain Eukaryota; kingdom Viridiplantae; phylum Streptophyta; class Magnoliopsida; order Asparagales; family Iridaceae; genus Iris; species Iris virginica. The sequence goes on along the minus strand of JAOTQG010121436.1, from coordinate 18,934 downwards.
ATTCGTAAGATGAGAAGGTTCATTCATTTTGACCGGCAATAAAGGCTCATTCGCCTCTCTGGATGCCCTAAACATGGACCGGTAGTGAACGGTCATTTCCTTCTCTTTCGTAAATGACAAGGTGTCAACAATGCATTGGCCGGTCTTGTCAACGCATGCATATGCGTGCTTTTAAAAACTGGCTCGAAGACTGCATATGGATCGGCCTCGGGGATTGAGACTATTCGGGAGATTGTGACATGATGTCGGTGTATTTATGGTGATCTCAAATGGGCTTCGTCAGTATCCTACCATTGAGGGAGGGCGACTTGATGTAGCGACATCTTGTACTCGTTTGATCGTCTTAGGAACTTCCCGGGCGAACTTGGGACTTCAGAGAGATCGTCTGATCGACTTGCTATCTTTGGTTGACGTGGAGGTTAGGTGCCTCACTGAATTGGGTTCCCGTCAACCGGTAGCTAGGCCACGTTGGCTTTGGAGGGACCCCTCCCGATCGGGCACGTCAGTTGTTCCCCAGTTTGTGAGCGAGGTTGAATCAAGTGCATAGACTTTTTTGAAGATTGGAAGTCATTTTACTTGTAATCCGAAGAGATCGACACAAAGCTCGAGCCAGGTGTCGTGCATCGGATGGTGGTTGCACGCGCGCAACGTGAGCATGCATAAAGCTTGTGATAGAGGGCGTTGCATTGAGTCGCTTCTCCAGTGATGGGTTAATGCGTCGTACGTCACTTTGGGTGCATGTCTAGTGAGTGATTTTGAGGATGCCTTTGAGCCTTTGGGTTGTCTTGCATTTTCGGCTTTGCGTTTCTGGCGGAGGGTTTATGTAGTGGATTTGTAAGGCGTAGGGATTCCTTTTTGCTTAGGAGCTTGTTAGGAATTCATCTTCATAAACCTTAAGAAATGTATGGTTATGTGCTTGCAAAAAGATGTGTTTTCCAACGCTTTAACGGATTGCTAAATGAAATCAGAGAATGCATTTTTCAACATGGTATCGGAGCTCTAGTTTGGCAAGGTCTTGGGTTCAAGTCACCCGGTTTGCTATTGTTACCTGCATTTATTGTGAATTTGTGAGTGCACCATGTTTGGTTTGTGGTGCTCCTGTTGAGGCATCTTTATTTAACTTTCCACGTGTGAGCACGCTACATGTGAGAGGGAGTGTTAGCTTGATATACATAGTTGGGTCCCTATCTAACAGCTTAAACTTTTAGATGAGTTGGTAACTTAACAAATATGAAGGGATTGCGCTAGATTTTAAAATTAACGAACTAGCTAGGTTTGATTGGAAATGCTGCCTTGAGAGTCACCTCATGTTTTCAGCACAGGAAAGTTGCAAGTCTCTTGCTTAATACTCCCTCCGTCCCAAAATAGGTGTCCCAGTTGACTTGTACATAGTTCTGGGAAAAAAATTGACTTTGTTAATGTGTGGATACTTGTGGGTCCAAAAACAATTTATGGCTACAATTCAATTTTGGACATCCAAAATAGGAAATCTTGGAGAAAGAGGACACTTGTTTTGGGACATCCAAAAAAGGAATAAGGGACTCTTATTTTGGGACAGAGGCAGTATTAATTATGAGTAGAGATTCGTGGTACTGTCTCGTAAAAGGTGTACCTTGTGGTTTGAAGACTTTGAATCACTTCGTATATTTATTTTATCCCCAGGGCTTGGACCTACTAATATTACTTATTGGTCAGGCCAAATATAGGAAATTTTGGTTTATGATCTTTGTTGCTAATGTATTGCTTTTCTTTCTCATATTCATGCTTAAAAGCGGTGTTCATGCACTGTCAAGTCTTGGTAAATGGTAATGGTGCACTTTTCTTTTTCTTGATCTTTTTCTCCTCCTTTCTGGAAGCAACCAAAATCTGCCATGTGAATAACCACTAGGAAATTTATGTGTGAGCTGTGGCTATTTCAACAAGCGAAGCATCAGCATTCGGTAGCTCTTTTACTGTAATTGTGCACTGCAGTGGAGCAGGAAAAGTCGATCATTGCATGCAAAAGGACTAGAACGAGTTCTGAAGTGGCTGTATCAGACAAAAGAGCAGGCAGGTATTATTCTGATTGCACTTGTTCATTATTTTATGAACTTTAGCTTCTCTACTATTCAGTCTATCATGAATTATTCTTGTTTAGAGACAGGTTCCCAAATGACAAAAGCTGGTGTCCGGCTTCTCTCTTCATGTTGGAAACATTATGGCATCCTTCTGCACTTGGAACATCACCAAATTTCGCATCAATTGTTGGAACAGTATTTGTCTGGTATTCAGGTTAGAACGGCTAACAACTTTTTGCTCTATAGTTTTAGTTGAAATTTGTATGTTTGTAAGTAGAAATTTGTATACTTCACTAAGAAGAGGCATTCACGGTCTTTGTCATGCTATGTCATGTTAATGGGGATAGCTATGGGTTCTTGTACTGCAGTAAGGTGTCCGAAAATCAACCAACAAACAAACAAGAATTTTAAAATCATAAGATAATTGATGTATGTCATTATTACACTTTTGCTTATTTTAAGAGCTCAACTTCTTTTCGGATAAGAGCACTTGTTATCAGTTTTTTTCCCCCTTCTAAAACTTGGATTAAACAATAAACATCACTTCTCTCAAAATGAGTGTCAATTTTTGTTTATGATTAATCAATGTTATTGGAGACATCGTCAATGCAAAAACATATATGTGCATATATACATTAAGATGGGCTTCTTTATGGATATTTCTTTCTGTTATAAGGTATCTGTGCTTCTTCATTAGTTCCATTTTGTTTAATGTTATAAAAGACGACAACAATGACTTAGGTTGTGTTTGTTAAAAGCGGGCCTGAGGAGCACCTAGGACAAGAGGCTCACATGACGCTCACTCTTGAGCTGTATCTTGCTTGAGGTGTGCCTCTTGAGAGTACTTAATTACCCATTAAGCTTCACCTTGCTTGAGGTGTGCCTTTTGAGAGTACTTTATTACCCATTAAGGTTTGTTTCTATATTCAAGGTTGCAAGCAATAGTTGGCAATTGGCAGTAAAATGTCTCCTAGTTTGAAAAAGTCCCTTATATGACCCTAATGCGTACCAAAATTCCAAAATGTGTTACTTTGTTACTGAATTTCACTTGTTTTAAACTATGTGCTTCTCTTGAAGTCCTCGCCTTGTCTTGTATCTCCCACCGAAGGCCAGAGGTGTTTTGTGCTTGCCGCGTGCCTTAATAACAATGCGCATAGTTACTTATTCAGTCGGCACTCTCAGCAGCAAGTGCAATTAGACTGTTAAGTAATTTTCGCTGAATGGCTCCAAGAGCTTGGGCCGAATCAGCTCCAAAAAGGGTGTTTATTGGATCGATAAACTGCTCAATGAAAGTAGGTACTTCTGTCCCTTTGTGATTGTGCTAACGCCAAAATCTTTGATTATGTGTGGGGCAGGTAGTATATTACTCCCTTCTTTCCTAAATAAGTGTCTTGTTTGATGTTTTAAAAGTCAACTAATTTATTGTAAGATAATTAATTAACATATATTCTTGAAGTTTTATATTCTAAAATTTTTGCATTTGTAAGAATATCAGGTAAACTATCAATAACAATTTCTATAACCAGGATATAGCTAGTCAATTCTTATAAAAAATTGGTCAAGGTTCAATAAAGTTGAAAAAAAGAAGTTAATATGGGACCCTCAGTTAGGGATGGAGGGAAGATAAAAGTTTAAATTATTCATAGTATAATTATAGTTTTAAGTTTTATACTACTTATAATTCTGATAAATAGCCGGCAGGTTTTAATGGTTCGTTCCAAAAGAAGTTTTACATTTGAAAGCTAGATTTGAGATGCATTTGGTTCACTTTTATGCGGGTATAAGTAATTGCTTGTCTTTATTATGTCCGTAAATGTATTTGTCCTTTGAATATTAAATTAGTATATTTCAAAATATTATGTAATAGTGTTATGTTCAAAAAGTGCTATTTCCGACTCAAAATGAGTGTCAACTTTGAGTATTTTATGAAAATTAAGGAAGTTGCACACATGCAAAATTAGTGGCCCAAGTACATGTTGCTGTAGGCGACTGGACAATTGAACATATGTGTTGGTGAAGGTGAATCTTGTTGCTTATGAAAATTTGGCACAAATTCTGACAAATTTTTATCAAAATGTGATACTCATTTTGGGATATAGTGTTTTTGAATAAGACGAAAAGATTATAAAAATATATGCAAATTGTAATCTTAGTTTGCATTCAGAGTTGTTTAAATTCGAAATAGAAAGTCATAACTTTTCAAATGATGTTCGCTCTTTATTTACCGATAGACATTCAGCTATTTAGAAGGATAAAACTGGAAAATAAAATTTACTCAGATGTAATTGACATGCATATACCAAACTAACTTCTCTGTTCAGTATTCAATATTCAGCAGTAGGTCTGAATAGATCTAGACCATTCAGGCGTCATTTAGTGTCCAACCTTCATCTCGTAATGCTATCAAACACAGTCTTAAGGTTAAAACTGGATGACTAGGGAGAGTTAGCACACCGACCGGTATCCTTATGTCGGGAGAGATTAGTGCACTTGAAATCTTTCTTTTATTCCCACTCTCTGTGAATATTTCAATACTATGATTAGGAAGTAAGCAGGACGTTACAATCATTGGAAAACAATTTTATTCCACAAATATGCAGAATTACTTGCTGAAGAACTTATCTATTTTATGCAAGTGCTATAATAGTCTGCATTTGTTGGCTTTACTTTTATTTATCTTTATGATTGGTGGTGTTTTGATGGAGAGGAGGAAATGAAAGGAAAAACTATCTATGCACCTATCCTCTTGCATACTTGACTATTTCTCTGAGAAGTGATATAATAAGATTAAGCAGTTAGGTTTCCTTCATGTAGCAAGGACATGATCATTCTCTGACGGGCTACACATTGCAGTTTTATGCAGACAAAGATATTGAAAAGCAGGCTGAGAATGAAGAAAGTGGATTAGAGACCATTGTCTTTTTTCTGAATTGCATATTACTTCTGCTGGGACGTTTTACTGGGAAGCAATTTGACAGTGCAATGGCAGAATACAGGCTGCAAATTTCTCGGGTTGTAACGTCACAGGTAGATGAACTTGTTACTTTTGTTTCTGTAATGTGAGCATTAATTCGCAGTATATGTTCAGACAGTGAAGCAAACACTTAATATTGATCTAGCCTCCAAGTTTTATAATCTTTATTTCAGTTTTACTATTATCAGTGATCTTCGCACGGTGTTCATTTTTCTTAAGCTATTTGATTACACACTGGTCCATGTTACGTTTGTGGTAAAAGCTTTGAGGAAGAAAATGTGTTCAGCAATTTATGTTGCTAGTGTTCTTTGCGATGCTCCAAAAAGAGGGGGAAAAAGAGAGGGTATCTGGCTAACTTTCTCGTATCACTTTCTCATGTAAAACGGCTTGTCACTCATCACATCGACCAATCTGCAAGTTGCATTTCTGTTATTCTTGGTTTAGTTATCTCTCTTGTTTTGGTGAATTTGTATTAGAGGTTTAGAGTAGGAGTATAGTTGGAAAATATTTGTTTTTTCACATGGCCTTTCCACAAACTAAAATTATAAGATTTACTGCTTCATGAGGCATAGCAAATGTTATTCTGGAGTGTGTTCATGAGTTTGCTGCCTATAGTTAGGGCATTGAGCTCATTGGACAAGTTCATAAATGAACTTGTAATCTAGCTCAAGTTACCTGGACGAGGCTACCTTTTTCTCCTGTTGTGCTATTTGACAGAAAGCTGTATTGAACTAGTCACCTTCCTACTCATTTGTGCTTCGAAAGGAATTTTTGTCCTTCTATAAGTATGATTTGCTTGGCAAACACCTATTGCCATATTTCATCTTCTACCAGCTTGTGCTCCCTAAAAGCAAATTTCTTCTAGTTGTAATTACTAATTATCCTCCCTGCTTAATTGGTTATGCTGAATTACTATATCTTCCTAGCAGATTAATTTCAGTAGTATGCTACGATCTATTTGTTAAATGGGTTAGTCAGTAACAAGTGATTTGGAAACGTGATGAATTACATAGTGCTTGAATAATGCTGTGCCAAACACTGTATACATAAGGTGCACTGGAGCTGATATAGGTTGCCACTTGTAACTAGGCAGAAACTAAAAAAATCACAACTGGCATATTTCTTCCCGGGGATGTAGCTATTATACTCTGCCTTATTCATATTTATTAGGGTAATTAAGCTGGAGTTTGCCATTTAGCAGTAGCAGTCGAATAAGATTTTGCTGCAATGTGGGAATTTGGGCCTATCATAATCAATATAATGCATGTGGATTTTACTCTTTACGTGAACGTATCTACAATTACAGTAAGTCACTCAGAACTCTAATGATGATAAACTGACAGATTTGTTTTTTCTGCATAAAATCCCTCTTTTGCTTCTAGAGTCTAATTGTATGAATACATGAATCAACGATATATTTTTTTTTGTAAAGCTTGTGCTAATAGCTTGGCTCTTTTGAAGCTTTACTCCGCCGATGAGGATGTTATTGATGGTGCTATTTCCATCTTAAAGGCAACCCTGTTCGGGACAGACTATTCTTCTTCCCGGTGCAGTCTCAGGGACACTAGACAAATGGATTTGGCATTGCCAGTGCTACTAAATCTTTTAGATGAGCGGGATGGTGTAGCGAGAGCTGTGGTTACATTACTTGCAGAATACTGTTCCGTGTATGTTTTATTCTTTTTTATCTGCTAGTACTTGCATTTAGCTTATAATCTTGCTAAAGTGACCTAAAAACACTCTTTAGGACTTTGGAAAGCTTTTGCATTGGAATCCTCATTTTCCTATTAAATCTCGTTATTAATTAAATCCTACAGGGTGCTGCCCCTATTTCTAAAAAAAAAGGGCTCTTAAAAATGGATCCTCGAAAAATGCCCTAAGCATACATGTTTGCAGTTCCTTGATATATACAAATTACCTGTGGGCTGAGTGTTAATAATTGGTTTACTGTTTATTAGAAGCTCAGACAGCCATTGCCTTGAAGAAGTTCTAAATCGTCTTGCTACTGGCAACTTCATATCGAGAAGAAATGCTATTGATGTCATCTCGGAACTCATCCATATACTGTTATATTCAGTTTCTGTACTTCCGCATTCATCTTGGTATGATAAAGCATCCAATTACTGCTGTCTTCGGTGCTATACTTATCTTAATCCTCGCTTACTATTTTTGGATTTTCGATTACTATATACTGTAGGCAGAATATAGCAAACCATCTACTGAAATGCCTTGGAGATGAAGAAGTGGGAATCCGCACACAAGTAGTAAATTTAATGTCAATGATAGGTTAGTTTCTGAAGAATTCATTTTTCCATTATTCGTGCCCAAGAAGTTAATTTAATTTCAATGATTGATTGGATAAAAAGGATTGATATTCTTAAACTGTGTTTGGTTTGATGCATGCTTTAGCTATAGTGTTTCTGTTATTTGTGCTACTAATGTGTTACCAAAGTAGCTCAAGAATGCGGTCTTACAAAATTTATTCACCCAGGACTCCTCGGCAATTATCTGGGTAGAATTTAGCATAATATGCTTTTATCCAATGTGGTTACTGCATAGCTTTTAATGGTGCTTGAAGCATATCTTTGCATTTGGATATAACCTGCATTGTGCAATATTGATGCTGGTTGGAAGTAGGCTCTTGTCAGTTGAAGGTTGTATATTTTCCTTGGATGAAAAGTTACTTTTATTGAGTCCTGTTTGTCCAGTATTCCTATCAATTAGTTGTCACTTTTTAAGCTACCCATTGGGGCGACGAGATTATGCATTGGTTTTTTTTGGTATAGGACTGGAGAGGGGAGTAAGACTGTAAGGTTCATTTGGTGGTGTGGAAGATGGTTAATAGGGCTAAGAAGGAGGGAGGATTAGGGCTTGGAAACTTGGTTCTCAAGAATAATTCTTTGGTAGGTAAGTGCTTATGGCTTTTTTCATCGGATCCTGATTCTCTTTGGCATTCAGAGCAAGTTTGGTGTAAATCATAATGGCCGGGAAGCATCTACGAGTCCTTCTATCACATGTGCTAGTCCATGGAAGTTCATTTCTAGCTGATTTCATCTTTTCCGTCCTCATGTTCTATATGAGGTTGGGTTTAGGAAACAAGTTCAGTTTTGGGAGGATCATTGGACAGGGAACTTCCTCTTAAGTTATGTTTTACTCATTTAGTTCGCTTTCTAGCATTCATGACGCTCCAATTGATGCTTTTAGTGTTAGGGAGGGGGATCATTTTTCTTGGGATTTTCTGAGGAATCTCAATGATGGAGAAACCCCTTCGGTTGCAAATTTATTATATGAGCTGTCTCCTTTTCGACCTTCGGATCTTCAATTCAATCCTCGAATTTGGATTCCTGAACATCGTGGGTCGTTCTTTGGTAAGTCTTTCACCAAAGTTTTTTGTCCACATCTACAACTTCACTTTCCCCTTTATAATTTCATTTGGAAGTTCAAGGTTCCGTTTAAGGAAATCTTTGCTTGGTTTGTGGTCCATGGCTGTTGAATACTAATGATTGGCAAAAACGGCATATCCAAGGACATCTATTTCTCCAGATGTGTGCGTTATGTGTTGGGAGGTAGCGAGTCTCACAAGCATTTGTGTTGCATCGTACTACTACTTGGAATCTCTTACGGAGGCTATATGGGGTGCACAGAGAGATCTGAATCATGCCTACTAGTACGAAGGATTTTTGTATGATCGGACATTTGAGTTTTGGTTGCTCGAGGAATGTTCCTTTGCTGTGGAAATGTGTCGTGTTAAGCCTGTCGTGGAACATTTGGATCGAGATGAATTATTAAATTTTTAGATATCAAGAATTACCGCTTTGGCTTTTGTGGGAGAAGATGACTGCATAGTCTTCACTTTGGTCTAGCAGTTTGGTGCTTTGCGGAAATTGTTGCTGGGAGATTTGTCTAGGGATTGAAGAGCTGCTGTTCTATATTTTGTATGCTTTTGTTTTGATTTTTGCTATGATGGCTTTTGTTGGACTTCTTGTTTGCTTGCTTTGTAATATCTTTCTCTATTAATTATATTCTTCTTTTATCAAAAAAAGAAAAAAGAAAAAGAAAAATACTCAACAAGAGATCATCACTTGACTCCCGTATCAGCCATGCATAAAGTTGGTGTCGGAGTGGGGTCTTGATGGTGTAGAGGTTTAATTTATAAATAATGGCATGGAGATTCAGATCGAGTGTTGTTTAGAATTCAAATTCGAGTCATGGTAATTAAAAAAAGAAGTTTGTGTGTGGATGACGACTGCAAGGGTTTTGTGTGGTTGAAGGCTACAACGACGGCTGATAGGGTTTCAATGGCAGAGCTGATGAATACAGCTGCAAGGGTTTTGATGATAGATGTGACGATGATGTCTTCTAGGGTTTCGGAGAGAGCTGATAGGGTTTCGTGCGGTCTACAAGACTAGGATTTCAATGTCGACTAGATTACATGGGTTTAGGTAAAGGTGGGCAGCTGGTTCGCAATGAATCTAAGGGTTCTGATGATGGAAAGATTGCTGGTTCACAATGAATCTAAGGGGTCTAATGATGGAAAGATTGTTGTAATTTAGCATCAAGGAACAAGAACAATAATGGGTTGAGAGAAAGGGTGTAACCCTATATTCCTTATCTTATCAAACCATATTATACTTGATATACTACCACACACATACATTTACAACTCTCACCTCACACTCCCTATAATATCTCAAAGGTCTCTACATTCGTAACACTCCCCTTCAAGCTGGAGCATATATGTTTATCATGCCGAGCTTGTTACAAATATAATCTACCCTTACTCTACTGAGACTCTTAGTGCACAAATCAGCTAATTGCTCTCCCGTACGAATATGTGAAGTGGAAATAAGTCCATACCGAATCTTCTCACGTATAAAGTGACAATCGATCTCTATATGTTTTGTACTTTCGTGGAAGACCGGCAACTTGGTTATCACACCAGGAACACCACGGCTTCATTGGTAAAGTCACTTCAAATCCATTTTCTTTCAAGAAGTGTTTGTACCTACATGAGTTCTTGGGTAGTCTGGCCCCTCGCACGATACTCGGATTCTACACTAGACTTGCCACTTCAATTTGTTTCTTACTTCTCCACGAGATCAAGTTTCCACCCACAAACACACAATACCCCGTGGTAGACTTTCTGACCTCCGGTGAGCTGGCCCAATTAGCATACGTGAAGGCCTCAACCCGTATATATCCCTGATTTGTGTACAAGATCCCTCTACAAGGCGCCCTTGTCTAGTACTTCACTATCCGAATCAAAGCATTCCAGTGAGTAACAGTTGTATTAGCCATAAATTGGCTTACTACACTTTCGGGAAAAGCAATGTCCGGATGAGTCACAACAAAATGGCTAACTCACTTATGGGAAAAGCAATGCCCGGATGAGTCACAACAAGGTAGTTAAGCTTACCAACCAATCTCCCATATTATTCAGGATCCTCAAACCTATCTCCTTCACCGGCTACAAGTTTGACTTTCGGATCCATTGGTGTATTTTACGGTCTTGCTTCAAGTAACCATGCTTCCTCAAGTAAATCAAGGATATACTTCCTTTGTGAAATGTGTATCCCTTTCTTGGATCGAGTCACTTCAATCCCAAAAAAGTACTTCAGAGTACCCAAATCTTTTGTTCAAACTCGGTTCCGATGCAAGTCTCGAGCTCATCAATTCCCTCAACATCACTCGATGTGATTACAATGTCATCAACATATACAACCATGTAAATATAACTACCATCACACGAAAGAATACTGTGTTATCACATGCACTTCTTCGCAACCCGAAAGCAAGCCATCACCTCACTAAACCTTCCAAACCAAGCTTGAGGAGACTGTTTCAAGCCATACACAGACTTAGCTTGCACACCTTACCAGACTCCCCTTGAGCAACAAACCCAATCGGTTGCTCCATATAAACTTCTTCCTCTCGATCACAGTGATGAAAAACATTCTTCATATCTAACTGATATAAGGGCCAATGATTAGAAGTTGCCTAAGAGATGAGGATTTGGAATCGGACAGAGGTTAGCTAGGCAACCGGTGAGAACATATCTGGGTAATCAATCCGATACATCCGAGCATACCCTTTGGTTACCAATCAGGCTTTCAACCGAACCACCCTCCTAATTCATTTTTACAACAAACACTCATTTGAAGCCACTAGCCCTCTTCCCTTTTGGAAGAAAAATCAAATTCTGAGTCTTGTTATTTTTAAAAGCCTCCATTTCCACTTCCAACCTTCCAACGACTATGAGACAAAGCCTCAACCACATTTTTAGGAGTAGCAACAGAATCAAGGGAAGCAATAAAGGCGTGCAAAATGAAATAAATGATTATAAGAGACATGAGAGGCAATTGGGTGAGTACAAGTACGTTTACCTTTTCGATGGGCGATGGGCTTGTCTGAATCAATATAAGATCATGTACAGGGACTGAATCTGGGGTATTTCCTTCGGTGAGAAATCCATGACATGATCGCGAGGACGTCGAGCGTACACGCGTATGACGGGAGGACGAGAGGTTATCTCGGGAACTACAGAAGGAGATGGTATCAAATCCATATTAGTATAAGTGAGAAACTAATCAGTGCGTGACTCATGATGAGCCACAGACAATTGAGACCGACCAAAATAAGGATTGGACTCAAAGAATGTCACAAATACCGATGTCCATCGGGTGAATAAACCAATATCTTTTTTGTGTGTGAGAATAATCGAGAAAGGCAAAATTTAGAGATCGATGATTCAATTACTATTTACTAACCTTTGGTTGAAGATTTAGAGCAAAACAGTTAGACACAAATATTTTGGGAGGTATTGAGAATAAGGATTGAGATCTGTCCTTCAAGAACTGATGATGTAAGACGATTAATGAGGGGTAACCACACATGAAGATTGATGAATCATTCCATGTTGAGACATATACGATAAGAAGTGACAAAGAAATATTCCTTTGCATTGTCACTCCGCAGATTTTAAATAAGACAATTAAATTGTGTTTTTACTTTAGCTCAGTAAGAAGAGAAAATATGAAACAATTTATCCCTAGATGTCATTAATTATAACCAAGAGCTCCTTGAGCAGTCATCAAGAAAAGTTACGGAATATCTCATGCCAGTTTTAGATGGTAGAGTACAAGGATCCCATACATCTATATGCTCAAATAAAGACGCAACTCTATTCATAACTCTAGGAGAATATGAACCACGATGGTGTTTCGCAAACTCACATGACTCACGGGGTAAGCTAGATACAGACTTTAATTATACTTTGATTCTGGACAACTTTTTCAAAAGTGGTAAAGAAGAATGACCATATCGACAATGAATTTGAAAAGGAGTCAAAGAGCTTTGACAAGCAATAGACGATGCAGTAGATGGTTGAACAGAAAGAACTTCATTGAGGAGGTACAACCCATCAGATTCATTCCCTCTACCAATAATCTCCCAAGTTGCCAAATTCTAAAACAAACAATATCCGAGAAAGAAAGAAACACAACATTGTAAGACTTTTGTGATTTGGCTAACTGACATTAGATTAAAAGAAAAGTTGGGTAAGTAAAGAACAAATGATAAATACATGGAAGGAGTAATAGTTGCACTACCGTCATCCAGGATTGTGGAAGAAGATCCATCAGCCAAGGTAACGTTTGTGCAATGGTTTGAGGACTTATAAAGAGATAACATACTCAAATTTCCTGTCATATGATCGGTGACACTCGAATCAATAACCGTGTCTACCCGATCTAGGAAAACATGTCATTGTACCTAGCTTTGCAAGGGTGGCTTTGGAAGTGACTTTGGAAGAGGAAGAAGCCTGTTGAGAATTTTGAAACGTTGCAACCTGAGCATACTCTTAATCACTCGCTACGATTGTACGCTGATCTGGTTGAGTAGGAGACTCAACTCTCTGCGACACTGCATTAGCATATCTAGGTTTTGCTGGTACTGTTGTTGCTGGGAGCGAGGCTTGGTATCGTTTAATGTGGCCAGATTCACCGCAATTGTAACACACTCTAGGTCCTCCTCGACCTCCCATATTCCTACCACCAGGAGAGCCACCTCGAAAACCGCCCCGTCCTCCATCTCTACTCCCACAATAACTATGATAACTATTGCTTGTGACACTAAGGCAGGCCTCTCGGATGTCTCAGCACTAGATAGACCACTACTCCATGAATCATTGCCTGATGCATTCACAAGCTTTGAATAATGCATCAGATTGTGAATCCACTCAAAGGCAAGTTCGATCAAATTACATCATACTCCTTGTCTAGACCAGATATCCGCCCAAACATCACAAGCTTCTCCTGGTCAGCCCTCATCTCTTCAATATTACATGAGATTGGCATCACGGCATTAAAGTATCCACTTGCACTCTTGAAGTCATAATAGTAATCAATTAGTTTTTGCCCCTTTTGATTCGGCCTATGAACCTCTATAGATAGGTTATATAGCCTAATTCAAATTACTCGCCCGAGTGATGGGCTGGAGGTAATGAACTTCCATAGATAGGTAATAAGTTTTCATATTTGTAATAAGCTTCACGGGGTGTGTTCTGAGATTCGGTTCATTTTGTGACAAGATGGACATGATATGATAAATATCTATATTCCAGCTTGAGGGGGAGCATTAACGAGTAAATATGGTAACAGCCTTAGGCCTGATATCCTTATTAGTGTAGGATGAGGATAAGTATGAATACTCTTAGCTTGGCTTGAATAATATTGCATACTGTTTTCCTCTATTATCAGATTCTCCTCCCTCCCTCACTTCTTCTTCTTCTTCTTCCTTAATCTCTTCTCTCTATTCTCTCATCTTCTTTATTTTCTATTACACTACCTAATAAAAGTAAGTCCACATACTATGCATTTGATATGTGCTGAAACTGTAAGAACTGTGATACACTTGTTCATGGACTGTTTTCATGTCAATATATCTCCAATTGGTGCTACTCTTACACATTCGAGTAAACATTCATCTCTTCTCTTGTTTTATCTTTAAGCACTACTGAAAATTCTGTAACAAAAATCCAAAGAACTGCATCAAGTTCCTTCTTTTCTGCTGTACATTTTTTGGTCAAGTATTTTAGTTATAATTCATATGTTGGGTTTGGATATTGAATCTTGTTTGTATATTGATTCCTTTGGTTGATGATCCTCTTCGTTTTTTCCCCTTTCTTGTAGAACCTTCATTGGTCTTGCCCGCATTAGTTCGTCTTATTTACTCGTCAGACGAAAAAGTACTGGCATCTGCTAGTAATGCATTGGTAGCAATGCTGAAGTATCATACCGAAGCTGAATATATGTGCATGCTACTTGATTGTCTGAGGTACCATGGTAGTTATAGTTGATTCTAGCTCCTACATCATGTTTTTAGCAGACTCATGTTATGAGGACGTTCGTGTATGTTAATTATTATTTTCTTAAATCATCTTCAAAGAGTAGCTTAAACATGTCTGCTGTGATACCTATCTTGCTGTTGCAATATGAAATATTTATCTTCTTTTCATTTGCTTATGCAGCAACCTCAATGAAACCATAAACCTTCCAAAGTGCACCGACAGTAGAAAGGAAGGTGTGTATCTATCTGCTCTGTAGTTGCCAACCTGTAAAACCACCTAAGTTTTCTGGGTTCTACTGTTCATATGAATTAAAATAAGGAAGAAATACCATGAAATTCCTTAAACAAAAACCCTTGAAACTCCACAGAAAAGATGAAACACTGATGGGTAGGGTAACATAAATTTTCAGAATGATCTCTCTAACCACCTTGGACTGCTGCTGTTTTATTTTGTATCTCATGGGTGTCAGTAATTAAGGATATATGGGCAACACCCAGGCTCTTACTGCAAGGACTAGGACGACCAGCTTAGGGTCTCCCTTGAGAAAGTGGGAACACTAGTATTCACATTAAGACTTAAGTTTTAGGGCATCCACAGCAGCAAGACTCACTCCCACTGTGTCTTAAAACTCTGCCACCTCGGCAATTCAGAATTTTTTTCTTTTTAGACTTCATTTCAGACTTTCAGAAAAACAATCCCAACATTCAGATTCTCTTGCACTTGCCACGTCAGCATTCCACTAACTTTATTTTCTCAACTTTATTTTCTTAACTTTATTTTCATTATTTAATATAACTATTCCTAAAATTTATTTTGATATTCTATTTTACTTTAATTAAGTATTCT
>JAOTQG010121425.1:0-10669 GCA_025631175.1 Iris virginica | reverse complement strand
ATGATAAAGTGATATGGTTTGAGTCAAGACTCGTGTGAATGAAATACATGCTTTTCTTTAAAAATCTACTTGAGAATTGTGTAGATCTATATAAAATGTGACATCTAAGGTGTAGGAGTAAGATCCCATCCTTGGATTTTGTTCAAGCTTTTCCATTTCCTTTCCACTTTAAGTTGCTATCTTCTCTTTGAGGATGATCCTAAAATGACCTAGATATCAAGGAAGGCATGTGTTCTTAGGATCTCTTTGGGATTCTCTCCTTCTTGGAGGTTTATAAAGATGAGCAAACAAATGTCATGCCCAATCTAGTTATTAGGATCATTTTAATCTCTTTCCTTTTAAGTACTATACTTCTAGGCGTTCTTCTTTTATAAGATTAGCTTTCAAGCATACTCATTATGCTAAATTAAAAGATCCTATGATGATAGAACCATTTCTAAGTCCTCTCATGACTTGGGGGTGTTACTTGAAGGATGACTTGAGTGTAGTGTTTTCCTTAACCTTCCTTTTTGCTTAAAGGAGAACATCCTCAATTCTTTTGTACATACGTACTGTATTTTGCCTAACCTTTCTTCAATTTTTTTTATTCGTAAGTGTAACCTTTTACTTGCTTATATGCTTTAAAGTGCAATGAAAGTATAAGTAGATTATGCTCACCTTGGAACCTTCTTGTACCTTGACCAACCATTGATCGACGACTAAGAGATATGCATGCTAGCACACCATTAGAGACCGAAAGGGCGAATTTTGTGCCTAACCCTTTTCCAATCAGTAACTTAGTCCCCAAACCTAGAAATATCATGTAAATTCAAAGGCTTGTTCTTCTGAAGCCTAAGACAAGAAACAAAGCCGGCGACTCCCAATTTACTTACGATTGAGTGGTCACTAGAGAAGCCCAAAATACCAAAATTCTTATAACGCGTCTGATGACACGTCAAATCTTGATTTCGTTTAACAACTAAGCTGTTGGTTGAGAGAGCGCGAGAACACAGGGTTCTTACACCAAGCAGCTTCGTTTAACATTCAAATATGTAATGACGTCGTCGTGTTTATTTGTCATCGTGACATTCAAATATGTAATGGATTCTGGTAGTGGACCCAATCCATGACATATAAAGCACTCTACTTCTGATTTGTCATCGTGTTTATTTCATCCACTGCCTCTGCCTTGACCTTGACCTTGATGATATTTGACTTTGAAATGTCTACCACCATCTCTACCGCCTCGACCATTCCTTCTTATGCCTCTTTCCTGCCTCTTGAACTTGATATATGAAGATTAAGAAGCCTTTAAAGCTTGCTCCTCCATACTCGACATTTGATTCATCTTATGCTTATGGACTAGCAATGAGCTTTGGAGCTCATCTAGACTGAGTGCATCAGTATCTTTAATTTGGACTCCTTGATCAAGCAAACAACATAGTCAAACTTTCACATTAAGGGTAAAGTATTTTCTCAACAATAGCAGCATTATCCATCTTCTCACTAAGAACCCAAATTTTATTGGCTATCTCCATACTTCTTCTACAATAACCGAGATTCTACACCATTCATCTGCAGAATTTTAAAATCCCTCCTTAAGACTTGAAGTTGTGTGCGCTTCGTCGTAGAATTAGAGCCTGACCGTTTTTTCTTCATTGAATTCCAAGTATCCCTGGAAGTTTCTTTGCAATGAATTGTTTTCAGGATAATCAATGGCTTGAAAGAGGTAGTTCTTTGCTTTCCAATCTTTCAACTTCAATGCATCCAGCTCCACTCTCTGTGTTTCTGATAACATAGCCCCCACTACCGAAATTTCTACTCTAAACTCAACCACCTGCCAATACTCCTTTAACTTCAAGAAGTTCTCCATCAACATGCTCCAATGATCATAGTGACCATGAAAGCGGGGAATTGCTGGTTGCACAAAATTATCGGTAGCTATTACTGCATCAACTTACCAACTCAAGACACTCTTAAAACTCACAACTCTCTTGTATTTTTAACTCACCAACCTAGCTCTGAGATACCACTGATAGATAATGTAAACTCACTCGAGAGAACTATCGAGCAGTAAAAAGAAGTGTGAAGACTATATTATTCCATCTGTGGCATGCCTTTAAATAGGCTAATGCTAACAGATTACATAAAAAAAAATAGCAATAACTAAAACCTCCTATGAAGTAGGTAAAACCAAATTTAATTGAAACAAATTAACCTTAACTTTTTCATTTTTTACACTTTTCTATTTCTTTGGTTCCATAACTTTTTTTCTTATATTTTTCTTACTTTTAATTTAATTATTACAGAAAAGCAAATAATTTAATGCATTGTTAAAAAAATGACGTATCCAAGCGCATACTTAGTGTGTGATTTAATATGTTATCTTTTGCAATAATGAATTAAATTGATAAATTTTTATTAATGATTAAAATAAAAATGAGATGGATAAAAAGATACAACAAATTATAAGTAGTGTTAAGCATTCTTTGTTAGGAGTTTTCATCCGGTAAGTGAATTACACTCTGGAGAGTGAGGGACCAAAAAATGATATATAAAATTTCTTAATGGATCTGCAATACATGCAATTTTATGTATCACAAAAGGATTCAAATTATTCGAAAAATTCAATTCTGTTTTAATATTTGCATTTTTATGTACATTTATATACATTTTCATATATCATTATTTGTATTTTTAGTTTTGAGCTTTCTGATTCAATTGTGAGTTTAAATTTTATGTGCATTTTTATGCACAACTATGAACATCAAGATACATAACTATGTACATTAAGAAACACGCCTATGTATATTTAAATACACACATATGAATATTACGATACAAACTTATGTGTACTTTTATGCACAACTATGTACATTAAGAAACACGCCTATGTACACTCAAATACACAATTATAAATATTACGATACAAAGTTATATGCATTTGTATGCACAGCTATGTACATTAAGATACACAATTATGTACATTAAGAAATATGCATATGTACATTCAAATACACATTTTTTTGAAAATTACGATGCTATTTACATTCAGATATTGCTATGTACATTAAGATAAACACCTACGGACATCATATACACCACTATTTATATGAAGTTATATAGTTACGTACATTAAGATACACACATATTTGCATTAAAATACACACATATTTGCATTAAGATACACACCTATATTTATTCATACACCTATGCTTCGCCCCACCCCCTGCTTTGAAATCCTCACCTCTACCCTCTCTTTTACTCGCTCATTTCGCATTTTTGTGGGAAGAACTGATCAACGGAGAGAATTTACAAGGCAAACGTGGAATTGTGGAGAAAGAGGGAGACGAGAGAGAGAGAGAGAGAGAGAAAGAGAGATATATATATATATATAGAGAGAGAGAGAGAGAGAGAGAGACGGGAGCCCGAGCCCTAACCTGAATAAATTTGATTGAGGCTTGATGCTGCACGGGGCGCAACAGCCGTCGGGAAGAAGCGATATGTCGGCAGCGAGATGGGGATGGTGGTGAGCTAGATGGAGCCTCGAGCTAGACCTGCCAAAACGAGCAAACCGTTAACCGGGCCGGGGGGGGTCCCCGGCGAACGGCCTCCGGCGTGATGATGAAAATGACTGTGGAAATAGAGCAGCCGGAACTAGGGTCCCGGGACTACTGGAGATTAAGTATATTTGGTGTATGTATCTTGATAGATTGCTTATGTCCGTACCTTGGTCAGGAAGGAAACTCGTCCTTATATAGGGGAGGCCGTTCGACGTCGTTGTCCGGGGAGTGAGGTGGCAGTCTTGTTCATGGTGCGCCGCGATCGTCTGACACCGAAGGACAGGAGATTCCCCACTCAGCAAAAGGGAGATGTTGACGTGTGGCCCGTGAAGGGGTGACGGAGAGCTGCTCCTATCCGGGATTATATGTCTCGGCTGATAGTGACGTTGGCGGAGTGCAGTTGGGACGGGATTACATATCTCGGATGATAGTGATGTTGGCGAAGCCAGTTCGGCCGAGATTACATATCTCGGTTGGTGAGGGATGTCATATCTCGCTCGGTGCACTAATCTCGTCACCTGGCGCACGGTGTGACCCCACCTAACGAGATGGGGAGGCCCTTTTCCTCTTCAAGGCTTTTCTTCTTCTTCTTCTTCTTCTTCTTCTTCTTCTTCTTCTTCTTCTTCTTCTTATTATTATTATTATTATTATTATTATCATAGTTGGAGTGGTGGCTATAGATGGTGAAGGGTGAGAGAGCGGTGAGGGAGATTGAGGGGACGAGAGGGAGAAGAGGAGGAGATGAGTCGACGATGAATCTTGGTTGTGGTGTTCGGTGAGAGGCAGAGCTACAAATTGAGGGAAAGAAGAGATCGTGAAAGATGAGAGAAATTTTAGGGGAAGATTTGAGGATAATAATCATTACCGTATTTTATAGAGAGAGTTGAAAAGAAGAATGTGTGTTATTCAAATATTTTAGAGAATGGACACTCCTTGCTGCGTATATACTCTATATAACAACTGAAAAGAAGGAATTAAGGGGTGATTCAGTGGTAAAGCTGGGCTTTATAATATGTAAGATCTCAGATTCGAAAATGAGAGATACTGATAGGATGAAAACGAGAGAAAAAGTAAAAAGAAAATGAAATAATGACGTAAAAATGTGTATCAAATCTCTCGAGGAATATATTTTCTAACAAGAGGAGAGTTTGGGCACGCAAGAGTTAAGAAGGGAAGTAGGTGGGTAGGTGTCGAAAATAGCTCATTTCCTCCAAAACTCCAACACATAAGCCTTGTTCTTTCTTTCTTGTTGCTTATGGACGCAAAAAAGAACAAACGACAATGAGTTGAGGGGGTGGGGTGGGTTGGCTCAAACTCTTGTTTTTCATGCATAGTCAAATATTGGCGGTTCTTCCTTTGCTCTTCCCTCTTGCTTTCTCCGTCTCCTTCGATCTTCCCCTTATATCTCCCGCACCCATCTCCCCTTTTCCCTTCTAATTTTTTTGCCCTTTCTTTCTTTCTCTCTCTCTCCTCCCAGAGATCAAAATCGCAATGGCTGCGATCTTCTCTCCGATCAATGCCATTAGGCACCTTACCATATCCTCCGATGACAACAAACCCAATTCCACCATCAGAACCTCCGCCTCCCCTTTTCTTGGATCAACCCACAAATTTCGCCCCGTTTCCGTCAACCTGAATTGCTCAATTCGCCGCCAATGCTCTGTTGCTGCTGCTTCTGCTGCCGTCTCCGATGTTGTCAGCAAGGATCAATCCCTCTCCAATCTGGTATTTCTCATTTCCCCCTTCCTGTCTTACTCTATTGAGATTTCGCATTCACTGTACTACATTTATTTTAGCACCCATTTCAAAATGTTGCCAGTGCTTAACCAGTGAATGAATGCACTTTTGTTTAAAAGATAAATTTCTTGGAATGGAATGATTTTCTTTAGTAATGCTGTGGAATGATTTTCTTTAGTAATGCTGTGATTGAGTCGATGATCCAACTCAAGTTCCTGTATATTTATGTTATGAATCAAGTTTGGTTCCCGGGGCTCTGATCAGCTTATTTTGAACTCTAAACATTCTACCCAGGTCAAAGAAAACAAACCGGAGTTTGTCCAAAATTAAGAAAGTGGATACATAAGCAATATTAACGGAACATGTGCATGACCTCCCTTGATGCTATTATCATAGCATTGCAGGTGAACAATGAATGACAATGATGGATTTAGTGACTTTATTAGAATATCATCTTGAAACAAAGAATTCTTAAAAATTAGTTAGCACTTTTGGTTTGAGGGAGTTGTCTATCTTAGGGCACCTACTTTTATAGGTTCAATTTGGACGTTCAGGAGTCCAATTTTTTACGCATGCACATATAAAAGTACATAATAGAGTACAGAAGCGTACAACCGTGAATTTGTAAATAGATCTCAACCATAGATGTTATGTTAGAACCTCCGACATCCAACAAAGGCCAGAGGCTGACCTCTTTATACAAGAGAGGCCCAAACAAACAAATGATAACCTACATTTTATTGGAGGTGTATATTCTTGTATTTATTGAGTTTGTACAAGTACGAGCCAAGTAGGTTTGCAAGTTAATGATGTAGTCATGTCTAATAGATTTCACAAACTATTTGGTTCAACTCAGAAGTCAGATCAGTAGTACCATTGTTGAAAAAAAAGCACCTGAGGTTGGTTCACAGTCTACTTGATTTGAATTTTAAGAGTACACTTTCAAAACTTAAACAATTAATATTTGTTTTTTTCTCATTTTTTTTTCATATCCAAAATATGTAGTCTTCTTGCATATTGTAGAAACAAATTTTTAGCTTTTGTACAAACTCCATAAAATTTCAAAGTCGTAAAACTGTAAAAGTACCATATTAAAAACTTTGACTATTCAAACCGGACTCTTTGTGTGGAACGGAGGGAGTATATTCAGCATTTCAACTAATGTCTGAAAGCCTTGAAATTTCTAGTTAGTTTGTATAACACAAGGCTCGATGGAAACAATTATTGGGCTTTGGATTTGTGTTTCCGGGGATGGACATAAGAATTGATGGGAGTTTGACAATGAAGAAACTGGTTCTAAACCTTCTTTTTGCCAGGATAGATAAAGGAGAGGATATCAAAAAAAAAATGTGAGGGAAAAGAAACAAGTTAGAACTAAGTTTGGTTGAAGGTCCAACTTTTTGCATAGGACTTGCTTTAGCAAAGTGCTTGTTTATAAGGATCAGAAGAAGGATGAACATATATTCTGAAACTATACATATTTAAAGCTTACTTCAAAGGTAAATCCTATAAAGATCAGCTCTTCAGTAGAAAAGCGCTTTAGATTCTATGCCTGCCAGCTTTTCTAAAGTATGTGAGAAAGCTACATGATTATTCCCCTTATTCTCTATTTTGAAGATAGCCAAAGCACTTTTCTGATCAGTTGTTTAAGAAGTAAAAAGATAAGAAAATGATTCATAAATTTTGGCAAATGACACTAGAAATAATGTTGTAGAGAGCCAGTCAACTCACTGTCTTAAGTTGTGTATTTTGCATTTGCAGTTGATCACAAAAGAAGAAGGCTTGGAGCTCTATGAGGACATGGTTTTAGGACGATCTTTCGAAGATATGTGTGCTCAGATGTACTATAGAGGCAAAATGTTTGGCTTTGTTCATCTCTATAATGGTCAAGAGGCTGTGTCCACTGGCTTTATTAAGCAGTTGAAAAGAGAGGACAGTGTTGTCAGCACCTACCGTGATCACGTTCATGCCCTCAGCAAAGGCGTGCCAGCTCGTGAAGTGATGAGCGAGCTATTTGGCAAAACCACGGGTTGTTGCCGAGGCCAAGGTGGGTCCATGCACATGTTCTCCAAGGAATTTAATGTTCTTGGGGGATTTGCCTTCATAGGTGAAGGAATTCCTGTTGCTACTGGTGCTGCGTTCACTTCGAAGTACAAGAGAGAGGTCTTGAAAGAGCGTGAATGTGATCATGTGACAATCGCCTTCTTTGGAGATGGGACTGCTAACAACGGACAATTTTTTGAGTGCTTGAACATGGCTGCATTGTGGAAATTGCCCATTATATTTGTGGTGGAGAACAATTTGTGGGCCATTGGTATGTCGCATCTGAGGGCTACTTCGGACCCTGAGATTTATAAGAAGGGGCCCGCATTCGGGATGCCAGGAGTGCATGTTGATGGGATGGATGTATTGAAGGTGAGAGAGGTGGCACAAGAGGCAGTTGCCAGAGCAAGGAGAGGAGACGGACCAACTTTGGTTGAATGTGAGACATACAGGTTTAGAGGACACTCATTGGCTGATCCTGATGAGCTTCGTGACCCTGGTGAGTATTCAAATTCAGTGTTCCTCTTTGTGAGTTTTTCAACATTATAATGTTATAATTCTTCTTTTTTCCAGCCGAAAAGGCTCACTATGCCACCAGAGATCCTATCACAGCCTTGAAAAAGTACATGATAGAGAACAATTTGGTGAATGAAGCAGAGCTAAAAGCAATCGACAAGAAGATAGATGAGATTGTCGAGGATTCTGTGGAGTTTGCAGAAGCAAGCCCTGTTCCAGCGAGGAACCAACTTCTAGAGAACGTTTTTGCAGACCCTAAAGGTTTTGGAATTGCCCCAGATGGAACATATAGATGTGAAGATCCTAAGTTCACAGAAGGTACAGCCCAAGTTTGATCAGGAAGAGCATGTAATGCTTGCTTCTCCTAGTCACTTGCAGAAACAACATTGATGTTGAAGTTGATATGAATACTGCTCGCTTTTTACATGTAGAACTATGATAATGAATAAACTTTATCCAAATTTTGTTAGTTTTTGTTTGTCATTTTGTTTTTCAGCTGTCCTTCTCCGCCTTCAGAACCTCAATACTTTGTTTGATAATGCTAATTAGTCTAGTTCATTGGTGATGGCTTATTTTGTCACTACCCCAGTGATAGCTCTACTACTACTAAGATTGGTTATGCTCTTGGTCCATTGTTCAACATAATAGCCTTGGAACAAACTGTTTACTTTCATGTTGATATAACTGTCATTTCTTCTTTATAGCATGACTGCTATACTGAAGTAGCAGCAAACACCTGGTGCTTCAGTATATTGGACCACTGCTTTACATGAGGCAAGAACCGACTCGACATTCTTAAAAAATAAACTGATGTTTTTACCACTGGAAGAACCATGAAACTTTCACAGGCAAGTGTTCAGACACAACACGGACTTGAAACATTCTGATAAAAAAAGTTACATCCTTAAAAGGCGTTTGATATGACAAAAACTTCTGTTATTTATGCAGCATGAGATCCTTCAATGAAGATTTCAACTATGGATAAATACATGTATATGCAATCTGTTTTCTTTCCCTGACCTTCAGTTGCCTCATGGCTCAAACAAAGAAAAGATAAAGAAAAGAATAAAGCTTTCTATCGTTGTAGGAGTGTGAGATGACGATCCAGCCTCAGGAAAATCCCCACTAGCGCTAAAGTCAATCCCCATTCATGGGGAACACATCAAAGCAATCCATTCACAACCTCCTACCAATCTTTGCAAACCTTCGGGCCACTCCAAATATAACAGCCTTCGTCAATAGCCCTCGGTCAAGAGTACAAGCAAGTGCAATCGCTCCACCTACAAGTATAAGCTTGGGCATATTCCTACCTGATGGCTTCTCTTCAGCTGCATCAGGGCTTTCATCCAGTAGTGTATTGTCTCTTGTGCTTTCCAAATATCTCAAGTAGTCTGAACTAACTTTTGAGTTAATTTGGGCCATGAATGCACAATGTGAGAGCGGCGGCCCAGTTTCTTTATATCTTTGATATGATCGTAAGCCGCGATCAATCTTCACTACTGCACCCCACATACCTTGTCTGACGCCAAGTTTTGCAATTTCCCAAGGTATTCCCATATCCTCGTGATGGAAGAGTAACACCTCACAGGACGTCAGTTGGCCATCTCCGTTCTTTGATTCAACTGTTTCACGTGAATATACATACATAAATCTTAGCAATTGATCAAATGATGAGCGAAAGGTTGCTATTCGGAAATGAAGTTATTCCAGAGCCCACTTGAAAAAAGTGCTCCCCACACTACAACACTAGGAAAATCTAGAAACACTAAAAGGACAACTGTCAAAGCTGTTGTTAATCCGACTGAGCTTATAAACTTTAATAGATTTAGCTATCTAGAATGATTGCTAGAGCAAGAAACCAACTTGTGCTGTCCAATATTGAGAACAAGAAACTGATCCAGGGTAATTTCTAGTTACCTGCACGGATGCACCAACTTGAGTAGTACAAGTCAACACGCCTTGGTTTGTTACGCCGTGCCACAGAGGAGTAAGGTACACCCTGAAACATGAAGAATTGTCTTTAAGAATACTGATGTATCACTATATTTCAATCCCCCTAATGATTCAACAACACAAGCAATCGATCTCCACACTACAAGTCAAAAGAAGGATTACATAGTCTTTCTCTAGTTTTACTCGCTCCATTCCGACCATAGAGCCTACTTTCATTTTTTTTAAGTCAACAAGACATAAATCAAAGTTTGGCCCTACTTTCTTAAGGCTTCAACTATTGAAAACTACATTGACCATATACGGTAACTAACAGTTTTTGTAAGTATTATAAAATGACTAGTTACATCAATCATTGGTCAAAGTGTTATAAAGCTGACCAAAATTGTCAAGAGTTGACTCTTTGCACGAAATCTTCAACTCTTATACCTAATTGGGTGAATGAAAGCTGCTCAAGTATGAATTCATACAAGAAATGAAGGATTCCAATGATTATTGGCGTAACTCATGCTTCTTAGTCAATTCTTATGATGACTGGATTTGATCTCCTACACATAAATGAATAAAACACATAAATGAATAAAGAGTTAAGACGTTTAAGTTTATTTTAAAATAATAATAATAAAATCACTGTGTACCGGCTGAGAAAAAAATAGACATTGTGTCTGTCATGACTAGCTTACTGAGGGCACCTAGACATTGAGAAGATAATGTAGTATTCATTTTTATGAATTTCCAATCTATGCACATGTAGCACGAAAGATTGTTAAATAGTACGGAGTAGAAATGATGAGATACAAAAATGCGTACTTTAGTGAAGGATAAACACGTGAGGCCAACAGGCGTTGCTCTCTCTCTCTCTCTCTCTCTCTCTCTCTCTC
>JAOTQG010121403.1:0-10671 GCA_025631175.1 Iris virginica | reverse complement strand
AAGCTCAGTCATTTTAGGTTCGACTCGAGTTCGTATAAACTCGACTCGTAAAAAAATATGAAAAGATCGACTCGAATCCGTAAAAGCTCGACTCGATCCGGCTCATATACAGCCCTAATTAAATCGATCAATTTGCCTTATAGACTCATCATTTTATTCCCACAGCCTAGTACGCAGCCCCGGTGCCCAAGGCATGTCCCTTCTAAGCATGGAAAGCTGCTTTACATTTGATACCGTTAAATTGAAATCTAACTAACAGTTGAGATTAAAGAAGCACTATTCATTACTATTCATCTTACAACTCTTATATTATAGAACCTAACTAACGGTTGAAGTTAAAGAAGCACTATTCATTACTATTCATCGTACAACTCTAATTTATATTATAGATATATATTTTTATGCTCAATCAGCAATCAGTGGCTATGATTTACAACATTTTTATTTATTTTCACAAAGATTTAATCAAATTGATCAAATTTTGTTGAAAATGAACATTTGTTTTGAATCGGAGGAAGAAGTACAACAATTTACAAGAGGAGCACAAAACGAGCCCTAAACTAAAGCATGAAATGTTATCAAACTAGAGTGATAGTAAAGACAAATAACCTTAATTGTCATTTTGTTGTAGAGTGAGCGTAACTGAAATTAGACAAGGGTCATGCAAAATGACACTAGTGAGAATCTTGAAGAGACTTGCGCATGCTTTCCTTGCATTACAAATCCTCTTTCTTTCAAGGTCTAAAAAGCCCCTTCTTTTCTAAGCACACAACACATCCTTGCCCCTCCATCTACACCCCTGTCACAACAGTTGAAACCATGGTTCTCAATGCCTCTGCTCTCACCCGAATATGCTTCATCGCCTTGAATCTTTTAGTTTCCTGCATTTTGATCATTTCCATCGGCCTTCAACCCTTCTTCGTTGATTCTGCTCCGGCTCCGGCTCCAGATCTGACCAAGCTTATTCATAATATTTGCAAAAATACTACGGATTACCATTTCTGTGAGAAATCTTTTCTTTCTGATCCGAGAACAAACCCTTTGCCAGCTGATCTGTTTGCCCAGCAAAAAGCTGCTGCTGAAGTAGCGTTTGGTCTTGCTAGTGGCTATGCATCCTACGTTAGTAATTACATAGATCGTCTACTAAAGAATGCCACCAATCTGGAGCAGCAATTACAGGAATGTGCTGCTTACTATGGACTGGCAATTGAAGAACTAACTGAAAGCCTCGTTGATATTAATGATGATAATATGACAGCATTGGGTGGTCCAGCTGAAACTGCTAGCCTTACTGCTTCTGGTTGTGATGCCGCCTTTAAGGGCAGCCACAATTCTCCATTGGCCGCCATGAATCGGCGTATGAGGCTTCTTTCTGAAATATGTCTTGCGGTATCCAAGTTATTTGCCAAACAGTTTGCTTCCACAATATCATGTCCCCATGCCAAAAACTGAAAAGTGTTTGGTTTAGAGTGACAAGTATTCCATATTCTTAGGGATAGTTCGAGTAAACTAGAGTTCTGATTCACCCTACAGTTTCCAGTCAAGAATAGACTTATAAATTGCCCGTAGAATGCAATTTACTGAATAAGTAAGATGATTCCAGTGACATTCAAGGCTTTATCCATCCATACAAAAGTGAATAGTTGAAATCCAGGCTTTTCTTGAAAAATAGAACTACGAATTCGTTGGATCGTTTTGATAATTTCAGTTCGAGAACGAATATATAATTGCAAGGAAGTAAACCAGAAAATTAAAGAAAAAGAAAACTGTAATTTCTACAAACCAGCGAAGTTAATTCTTTTACCCTTCTATTTCATCTGTGTAACTCTACAAATGAGCACGATCTCTACAGTACAGGGTCTACTTGTAAAGTGGTTTTTACCTTAGTAAAATGAGAAAGCATATATAGGAATGTTTGCTCTTAGTTGTTTTCTGTCATCATTGAGGAAAATTTCAATTAAAAGCAAGGACCTCCTTCAGTGACAGAAAGTACAAGCATCTGCAAAAATGACAGATGAAGATAAATCAATTCAATAGTGATATTGGGTTTGGATATATTTTCTGCCCCCTCTGTTAGAGAATTTTATGACATACCTCCTAGACTTGAACCTTGATTTGTGACATCCTTCCGAGTATGAGGCATGTTCTTCTTATGCCTTTTCCCATGCTTGTGCTTTTTCAAAATTAATCAGGGGCGATGCTGTGAATTCTACGTCTACAAATGGACACCGTGTCATATTCTGGAGATGGTCGTGGAGGAGCGGTGATGACACCGCACTCACTGCCATGTCAGTAGTCACAGAATGGTAGCCATCCCCATATACCTCCACATCTGCATGAATTCACTTGGAGATTATACTCCCTGGCGCACTTCTAGAAGGATACTTTAAATAAATCTGCACATTAGTGAAAGGATTTGAAAACATATTAATTTCCTGTCAAAAGGACTATCAGTGTCATTTTAGGGGCAAAAGAACTTCCCAAATGGCATTGTACCTCATTTAGTGAAACGAACCAAAGAGGAAAGTAATCCCCATTAATAAGGGACGGAGAGAGTACTACTCCCTCCGTTTCGTTTTAATTGTCCACGATAGTGCCATGTTGTGAGGGAAAAATGTCGCTTTCAGGACAATTAAAATGAAATGAAGGGAGTATTTACTGCGTGGACTTAATTAAGAGGTAACTGAACTGATATTACCATAAAAATATTCTAATTGTCCCCCATTTTTAAGTCATTTCAGGGTTCTCTTGTTGTCCAAGATTTAAAGAAATGCTAAGCAACTGATTATCAATTTCTTTGATTTCAGTTAATCTAATAAAACTGAGCACTTACATATAATCTAGTAAGAAAAGAAATCTGTTGCTGTCCCCGTAAGTTTCAAGGTACCACATATTAACTTTCATTCTTTTAGTAAATGAGGCAAATTGTGTGTACACAATTATAGTCAATCCAACATACCTAAAGATCAGAATACAACAATGGCGTTAACCAATTGCTGGAAGTATAAATTTATAGCAATGTTATCCTAGAAGGGCTACTATAATGTTGTTCTTCAAAAGCATATACAAAATTAAGCAAGGAACCCCCTGAGCCTTTAGTAGTGGATACTTCAAATCATATATAGGAAAGAGTACCAGATAACGTGATCAATCTTCTGAAGCTGCAGCAGGATTTCAGTCAAAACAAACTTGTCATAGAGTGTTATCTACTCATGGGACCTAGTTTACTAGTTAAAAGGACGATATACATATATTTCTCCATCTAATAAGAATGACCACAAGTGGATATATAAACTAAATTCAAGGCACCCACTCTAACCTGAGACATAAGAGCTCATGCCAAAGTTTAATGTGACTGAACAGAACTACCCCACCGGAGCTCACTTTTATTTCATGAAATGTTCGGGAATAACAAAATTTGGGTCAAGACTTATCATGCTAATCATGAAAATGCCCATACGCCATTTTTTTCGTTCTAATCATATGATGAGCATAACACCAAAGAAGTTCATTTTACAAAAACAATACAGTAAAAGTACCACAATTCTCAGAAAAAGTACCAGATATTTCACAGCTTTTCTCAGCAAGGTCTAAAAACTTCAAGCACTGATGCACCATCCACCCCTCCCCCCTCCCTCCTCCAATACATTTGCAACCACTCCCACCTTCACAATCCGATTCCAACCCACTCTTCTTCCCTCTCGAAAACCCACCATTTGGAACTCCATCCATGGCCTTCAACAAGGAATCCGCATTTTTGACACCCCACCAGCTCAACATAACAGTCAAGACAATCATGCTCAATCACACCCTCTTCACGTTTCCCTTCAATTGAACTATCGAATTAAATAATTGTACTGGAGGTGTAATACCTGTTGTTATTCCTCGGCTTTACATAGCATGCTGTGGCAACAGCAGAAGCATTGGCTGGGAGTGATCACGGTAGGTATTGAGAGGATAATGAAGAAGCTGTGGCTGATGGATTGTATCTTTGATTTCATTGAGGAGTTGAGAGAATATCTGATCAAGATACCAGGTAAGATTGACATTGGTTGGGTTGGGGGGCGGGAAGAGGGGGGTTTGAATTATTTGTCAATAGAATTAGGGTTGGTGTAAAATTAGGGATTTTAAGGATGAATTGTAGAAATACATGAGGGAGGTGAGGGAATCGATTAGTGTCAGATGATTCCATTAATGTTAAATTTGTATTTTGACATGACGGATGTTTCTGGCTGGCTAATGCGCCAAATCCGTATAAAGGATGGGAATCATTCCCTGATCATATGAGGCAGACAACCAAAACACTTTTCGGTTCTGGAAATACACTCCAACTTAAATCTTCCCAGAAAAGAGATTCTTCGTAAATCAGAATCCCTATAAAAGACCAACACTCGGAATAATTTTAGGAAGCAGCTTGCAAGAGAATACAACACCGGATTTGCCAGTTTCAGGAAGGCATGTAAGCTGATCTTCCAGAATAGAATAAGCATCTGCAAAGGCCTTAATACATTGATGTATCCTAAAGCAATTTCTCCCAACATTATTTGCAGGGAAAAGAGGATCATCAATATAGATTGGATCAATGCTGTATCCTCTTTCCCTATTTATGTACATCCCACTTCCCTGTACACAAATCCGCATTTGGCGTGGATCAAAAACATTCCCAAAGAAGTAAAGGAAATCCATCATAAGGCCTCCAAAGTTCTGATTAATGGACCTGCCAAGATGATGCTCATGCTGAAGGAAACGTGTGATCAACAAAACTAGACAATATGAACTCAAACCACCAGAATACGACTGGTCCAGACTACGATCTGACAAGAACTGTTTAAGTACCAGGGCAAGCGGTGTAGCAGCAGGGAATTGTTCTGTAAGCTCTTTAACCAGTTCTGTAGTTTGCAGTCCTGTGTGTGATGGTGCCTTGAAACTGATGTCAATGCGAATTGACTTCACATCATTACCATTATCATTATTTATGTGTAAGGAAGTAGGCGAAGCAAAGGTTTCTGAAGCAGTAGTATCAGTCTCAAATGAGTTCCTTTGTTCACCAGAAACATCCATTGATTCTTTCAGCATATGCACATTGGAAGCAGCAGAGACAATGAGATCGTGAGGAACTTCAACCACAAGCATGATAATGGGTATCGCAGTATTTTCCACAATTTTGAGAGAATCGTTTTTTACCCACTCTTGATTGGCAAGATACCTAGCTGCATGCTGGAGACAAGTTTCTTTGATTCCATTTCGTCCCTCCAAGATCCCAGCTTCTTTTATGGGTTCCAAGTTTCTCACAGGAGGGAGGCAAACAACGAGATCCACATCACTTGTTGGAAGGGACAATCCGGTGGCATTTGAACCAAAGACATTTGTCCTTGATCGAGGCCATAAGACTTGGAGAGATCTTGTAACACGCTTGACAGCCCAATTAATGTAAGGCTTTCTACTCATATTCTCAGCAGCTACCTGTTTGCAAAATGAGTCGATTTCATCATGAAGGAGGCTGTGCATCAGAGGAAGAGATGCCTTGTGCATAGCACAGTTCAATGGTTCAGGTGGTTGCAGAGGAATAGCCACATCCGGGTGTTCCTGATCACGAGCAAGAGATATTGCAATTAGGCGATCCTGCAGCAAGGTTCCTGGTAAAGACTGCGTCAATTGACGTGCCGAAAGACTTTTCTTTCTCCATGAAGAAGGCCAAACTACTTCGCTACCTTCCACTCGTACAGAAGATTCCTCAAAGTTGATTCCATCATGAAACCAGCCTCTCACACCCCAATGCCTTGGGCTGGAGCTACCGGAGCGAACAGTAGGAAAACCTCTGTGTTTCCTGGAATCACTTACAGGAGAGGGTGGAGGTGGACGAGGAGCACGTGGAACACAAAGAACAACTGGGGAAGGCGGCCTCTTGAGTAAAGGTTGTTCCCTCCTGCTAGGAGGAACGCAAGGGCTTTTGCGATCATGGCTACGCTTAAACTCTGATCTTGATCTTTCCCTTGACATACTTGGAATAATAATAGGTGGCAAAATGGGGTAAGGAAGTAAATCTGTCGCCTTTGCTTCAATATCACCTGGGAAAGTGGGTAAAGAACTAGAAACATTCTCCTCAGTTACATCAGCCATTGCCGAGGAATGCATCACCTTGCCAGTCACATCCGTTCCAGGTATTACATAACCAAGAGCCTGGTGCGCTGCCCCATGAGGATCAAAAGGAGAGCAGAAAGAAGCAGCAGATGGAGAAGTCAGACCGTTTGTACTGTAAGATGAAGAGAATGCAACCATGTCATCAACGTTCCTGTTCATATCTGCTTCTCGCCAAGCCCATGAGCTATCATCAGAACTAAGAGATGGTGGACGAGAGAAACTGGTCGCTGGATGATCAGAAGAATCCCAATACATCACTCCGCCACCAAAGTATTGACTATAATCCATCCCCGAAACTGCATGCACCTCAAAATCATCGTCTGCTATCCAGTGACTATCATATTCATCCCCTAATTCCTGTGAAGTTGTAAGATCACAGGAATCAATGACATCACCGGAATACATCCTCTCATCATCAGAAGTCATTGCACTGAGCTGCATGCTTTGAGAATTGAAACCCTGCTGAAAAGATTGTCGCCTTGAAATATATCCAGAACTATAGCTACATGTCACTGAAGGAATCAAACCACTAGCACTACGAACCATTGGGGGCCAATCCAAACTCATTGGCAGTGGTCGAGGAAGAATCTCACTGCAGCCATTTTCAATTGGTGGGTTTCTAACCTGATGCACTGTCTGCACAAAGGACCGGTGGAAATGATTATACCAGTTATAACCAACATCCAGATGCAATCTGTCAGTGGCAGCTGGGAGGTGCGAGTTAGCATATGGAAGGTGAGTAGGAGCCACACTGGGCCACTCATATGAAGGGTACCCTGAAGAGCTGATAAATCCACCATCATGAACGCCAACTATATCTCTCTTATGAATCAAGACAATTTCCTCTTTCTGGATAGCAACTTTAGTTTCTTCTTCAGAAAATCCAGGTTTTGTTTCCATTTCAATTGCATGCCCAAGATCTTTATTGTTAATATCTATACAGCTACGGACACTATCAGCTTTAACTACAGGCATGAGAGGAGGTGGTGAGCTGGAAACTGAATTAAACATTAATGTTTTTTGTTTCCTATCTTCATCATCTGAGGATTGGCAGGGTAAATCAGTGTGAGTGATGGCTTCCACTGAAGCAGCAACAACATTTTCGACAATTCCTGTAGATTGAATGGTAAAGCTACAAGTAGAGCTCAATGAAGTATTTCCATAACCAGTTATTGCACCGTTGGAGTTTTCAGGTACCAAGCGGCTGTGGGGCTGTGCTACATTTCCTTGTGAAACGTCAAATTGAGTGGAAACTGTTTTAGTTTCTGCTTGAGAAACTCCCACTTTCTCAGGAGCTAGGCCACCATTCTTAAGTCTTTTTCTTGCTTTCTTATTCTTCCTGGATGCGCTTTTGACTGTTCCACTAACAATTCCTTCAATACATTCCTGATGACAGTCAATGAGTTATAATCGATTTATTCATGAATAACACATGGGATCCATAATTTACATCAAAACACAAGCACAACCATGTCAACCGTAGAGACAGGAGTCTCTATTTCAAGATCCTTCTCCTGACATGTACTAGCCGATTTGCCGGAATGAATCATGTCTAGATTACAGTAGTGTGGCGATTTATCTCCACAGTCCTGGATATCCTCTGAAAGTTAGGTTATGAAGTTCCGAGGCAATTATAATGCTAGTTCAGCTAAGAACAACAACAAAAGAAATTGAAAAAGAAAATGATGTTACCTCAGCAAGTTTATCAAGTGATGGATCATCCTCCGATGATCTTGGAGCAGGAAGCAACCTTTTTCTGTTACGAACCTTTCCTTTTTTCTTACGAGTACCTGACACAAGTTTTTCAGGAACTTTCTTTAGGGAACTAGATGAACTACCCTCATCAAGGAGTTCAAGCCTTGTGCAATCAAGTGCAACCACCATGAGCAAACTTCGCAGTTTCCTTAATATACAATCAGATATAGTACCGACAGAACCTAACGAGCTAAAGAACAATCTCTCCTCATCATAGTCCCTACATTGACATGCTAATAACTCCATGGAAATCCCCTGAAGAACAATCAAGCTTTTGAACCTATGTGCTAATATACACAAATCTTCATTAGCTGAAGGAGGTTTTAGAGTTGACCACAGTTCTGTATTTGGACTCAGCGCCAGAATGGACCTCCTATGGCACCTAATGTGGTTCGATCTCGTAAACTCCCCTCCATTTGAGATCCCACATTCATCCTCCAAACCACAATTTTCCTTATTCAAAATTTCAGCTGTCTGAAAATTAATGAGCAAAGATTAGGGTATGCATTCAATAGATGAAAGGTGTGAAACAGCTGCGTCAGGAGGTATTCTATGTAATTAGAGATAAAAAACCAAGCTTAAAATCTGCAATGACATAACAATCAAGATGCATAGGTACGATGATTCTTAAAAACCAATAGGAAAGGACAAACCAATTCCCCAAGAAACTGCAGAGATGAAGTTAAGGAACCAAAAAGAGACTTCAAGAGAGCGGAGCTTTTATTAGTTGAGTAAAAATGCATCTAATACTCCAATAAGTCAGTAAAATAACGGTAGGAAGGAGTAAAATCTACATCAAGTGAAATAAATTTATAATATACAAACACCTTAAATTGCACAGCGGCTAAGCACGATAACCGCTCATCCAATCTACATTACATGCATGCAGTATCCGAAATGACAGTAGCTACACACCCACATACATTAGAATTTGATCTTATTACTTGACTTTAATGCTGCAAGCCTGCAACCTTAATTATTATCAAATTTTATCCCTCAATAGTAAGAACCAACATGTAGTTCGTAATCTAAATTCTAAACATATAATAGGAAAACGAAAAACTCAAGGCACTCACTTTCGTAAAGAAAAACAACCAATTCCCCAACCTCAGTATGACTGGACTGAAACATCTCAGCTATTTCTTACGATAGTTTCATGAAACATTTAGGAATAACACTCAGTGGATCGTCTCTTTATCAAGCTAACCATGCAAAAAACAAATATACCAGCTTATTCCTCTTGCCATTAATAAGTGGAAAAGGTATCACTGCAAAGTCCAATTATACAAAATGTTTTTTCCCAACCAAATAAAAGAAGAATATGCTAATGTACCGTAAAAAAAGAAAAGTTCTTGGCAAAAGTACCAGAGACTTGGCAGCTTTTCCTAATATGGTCCTAAAGATTTTATGCCTCATCTCACCATCCAACTTCCCCCACCAATCCACACACCCCTTCTTCCTCCAATAAACATTTGCAGCCAATCCCGCCAACCCCACCTTCTCTTTCAACTTCACCCCTCCTTTCTTCTTCCCATTATTACAATTTAACCAAGCCAACCTCAAAGCCACTTCCAACCTATTTGCCACAAATGCCTCCAAACTATAATACCCCATCCCCTTCAGCCAATCCAACTCCACCCAATCCGACCCCAACCCGCCGCCACTCTCCTCCCCTCTCAAAAAACCCCCACCAGTAACCTCATCCATAACCTCCAAAAAAGAATCCACATTTTCAACGAACTCCCTTCCCACAGTAACACAGTCAAGATAGCTTCCTCCCTCACTAAAACTCTCCCCTTCTTTAGAACTAAATAACATAATCGACTCAGAAATGGACCGGTCGGAGCCAGCGACACGGCGCAGGAGGCCGTGGCACCGGCGGTGGCATAGGCTGGGGAGGGGAGGGTGGTGATCGAGGTTGGGGATATCAGGGAGGACGATGAAGAGGGAATGGCCGTGGGATTGGATTTTGGATCGCATTTGGAGGAGGAGTCTGGTGAAGGTGTGGTCTACGATGGTGAGGTGGGATTGGCGTTGGTGTGGGGCGAGTGATCGGAACCATTTGAGAATTGAGGATTTAAGGTTAGGGCTTGTAGAAGAAATTGGGGATTCTGATTTTGATTTTGATTTTGATTTTGATTTTGTGTTGTAGAGGGAGATGTGTGCGGTTAAGGAATCGATCAGTTGTTGTCTGTTTGATTCCATTTTTGCCTGCATCTCTCTCTCTCTCTCTCTCTCTCTCTCTTAAGGATTGGATTTTGGATAGATTAGTCTATTTTTTGGGGTTTGGAGGAAATTTTCACGGAAAACGAGGAATTACTGTCTGAGAGTTTGAAATTCAGGTACTGTTTTGCTTTTCTGTTGGAAGGGAAGGGATGGCGGAAATGCACAGAAAAGGGTAGAGGAAATTGTTTTCCTTTGGGTAGGGGACTAGGGGTGGACTTGGAAATTTAACTTACATCATGCATTATATTATTGTACGGTACTATCTTATCAAAATTAAATGTTTACTTTTAAATCTTCCAACATGCGCATAATCATTTATTGAAAATCTAGAGTTTGTGACTAAATTTTACGAATATTTACTCCCTCCACTTCACAACAATGTATCTTTTAAACTTATGTATATACTAGTAAATGTTCGTGCCTGAGGGCACGGCTCGAGCACGGCGTATTAAAATATTTAATCGTAACACGGTAATATTTAAAAGTAATAAAAAAATTTACATAAAAAATATGTATATAATTATATATACATTTTTAAATAATTAAATC
>JAOTQG010121392.1:0-10672 GCA_025631175.1 Iris virginica | reverse complement strand
TATTCACCCTTCTTCTAGCTTTATTTGTGCCGATTACGGACCCATGCACGGAGCTGTTTAACGGGGGTGCCCTCTTACCTCAGTGACGTTTGCTCCATTTTTTTTCAGGTCTTGTTGCTTCCGAAGTTATGCTCGCCACCAGAGACAGCCGACCATGAATTTTCGTGTAACATCAGCAGCTTGGTCTTAATTTGCAGGTTTTTATAAAGTATCTCGTTATGATTCAATTTTGCATTTGTTTTATACATGGTCTAAATAAGATACTCTCAGAAGCTTGTGTTTGTTAAAGCAATGCAATGATATACATATTAATGTGGCTCTCTCTAATAGCTTAAGCTTTTAGATGAGTTGGTCATTTAACATGGTATCAGAACAGGCTCTACACGTGCAAGCCCAATGGCTCACGATGTCCAGACTCAGCGCCACCCGAACAAACCAAAGAGAGTCCGCGTAGTAAGCCGCAAGTCCGGCTACACGCGTGGGGGCGTATTGAGATAATATCCCACATTGGGAATAAACTAGCCGCATAAAGACTTAATAAAGATCCTGGGCTACTCCTCTCCTTGCCAATTGGTTTTGAGATGGAACCCCAGACTTTAACAGTGTTTTGTTTGGTTGTCAGGAGCTGTTCAGATTGATTTGCTTTTGTTTGGTTGTTGGGAGCTGTGGGAATCAAGATGTAGAGCAATTTTTGAAAACAATAAGATGGACTCTTCTAACATCATTAAGTAGGTAGGTAGTAATATTACAGATAATATGTTTATGTTCTATCAAAGTGTGTCGCTTCTTCAACTGATAGGCATATGTTGAATTTTATTGGCATCGAGATCAAGTAGGTCCATCAGAAGAAGAGTGAATGGTTAAAATGGGAGAAACCAACTCAACAATATAAATTCAATATTGATGGATCTGCTACAAATGTATGTGCATTGGTGGTGGTACAGTGAGGGATGGCGGTGATCTGCTACAAACGGTATGTGCATTCAGGGGCGAAGCCAGGATTCGTCCGACGTGGGGTGAAATTAAACGGGGGTTCGGGGGCAGCGGTCCGGAAGAAAAATTTTTGATCCGAAAAAGCATATTGATGGGTTGGATCCACAAAAATTAAAAGCAAAGCCAAATGTCATAATAATTTACACACAAAATGACAGTCATTTTGTTTTAAAGTATTGAAAAATAAATATAAATAAATAAATATATGTTACAAAAAAGACAGCGGAACTCGATAAAGAAGACTATTATGGGGCGAAAGCCTCCAATTTTTTTGATAAATAATACTAATATTTAAGAATTTTTCGTTGCGATGGGGTCGGCCGACTCCGTCCGACCCCGCCTGGATCCGCCCCTGCATGCATTGGTATATAGGGGTGGTAAATTTTTAACCCGATTAAACTCGTGGGTCTATAAAATTTATAAAATTAATCTATTTAAGTGAGTTATAATAAATAAATTTAAACATATTTGACATTAACTTACTAAATATATTTAAATTTATTGATTATAACTCACTTAAATAAATTAATTTTATAAATTTTATAGACTCACGGATTTAATCGGATCATAAATTGTCACCCCTAGACTGGTATAATAAAGGATGGCAATAGTTGCCTGCTTTTAGCTTTTCCAGCATCATATGGTCATGGATCAAACATGCAGTTGGAGATTTTTGCGCTTAGAGATAGGATGAGGTTATTTAGGATCTGATCACGAATACTATATATGCTAATATTGAGTAATATGGTATTGTTCACAATATTAATATGAGATGATATGAGTTTATCAAATAAAAAAGTAAATTGCCCCCATGATGTGAAAGTCTTGAATTTGATGTGAGAAGAGAGAATGTAATGTGAAATGTTTGAATTGATTTGTAAGAGTATATAGGTACAGAGATAATAGATGAAAATTGTTTGATATTGGATAATATTTAGTATGATATTGAAAATATATATGATATGTAAGATATAGTGATACTCCCTCCGTTTCACAATAGTTAATGTTTAAGATTGAATTACACTAACATAGGAATGCATTAAATATCTTTTAATTTTTCAATTTTGCCCTCTCTTTATATAGAATATCTTTTCAAATTCTTTTTTCATTTAAAGAGGTTTTA
The DNA here is from genome assembly GCA_025631175.1 of Iris virginica. Taxonomy (NCBI): domain Eukaryota; kingdom Viridiplantae; phylum Streptophyta; class Magnoliopsida; order Asparagales; family Iridaceae; genus Iris; species Iris virginica. The sequence continues at coordinate 8,556 of JAOTQG010121392.1, read as the reverse complement.
ACTGTTCATTTATCTTGGAATTAAGATAAAAGGGTAATTTAGGAAAAGTATTAAAAAAATGTGCAAGACATCAACTATTTTGAAACATATTTTTATTTTTAAGAGATCAATTATTATAAAACGAATAAAGTATTACAATATCGAGAAATATTGAAATCGTAATCTGACTCTTAATTAACTCTGGTCAAAAGGAATTGAGGTAGAATCAGGCTCGCGGGTAGCTTTTCAAGCGCGTCAAAATGGGTATCAAGTGCCTTGGCAGTATTTCTATGCTATTACAAAACATAACTTTACAGAAAAGAACCAAGTAGCAGACATATTGACATCTTATGGTTACTCCCCATTCTAGTATAGTTGTGCATAACAAGTTTCACCTTTGCCTGCAAAAGCTCAAAAGATAGGTTAGGCCGTAAGTCAGTCACTTGTTTCTCCCACTCTTTATACTTATTTTTTATTATTAATAAAACTCTCAGGTTCTGAGAATAAAAATCAACAAGTTCATTTGTAAATAACTAATAACTGACGACCAAACGAGCTTGAAATCTTATTCATGCTCAGCTCGTGTCGATCTCGAGCTCGAGTCGCTCGGTTCATGAAATAGCCCTATAGTCATCCATCCTCATGAAAAGGTGAAGTCAAATGGATGAATCAGCATCTTCTTACTCAAATTGTGTTCTATATCATATCCCACTTTTCTAAAACTTAAAACCATATATCTTGACCCCAATTTTTAACCTAAATTAATAGTATACATAGTATTTTTAAAAGCTAATGATAAGAGATGAGACACCGCTTAAATTAGAAAACACAAATTTCAAATGGATGGAAGAGGAGAGTATGTTGGCGGCATTTTACATTTTGTTCCTTGCAAAATGGCTGTTGAACTTGACCCATTAGCAGTGCCTTTACTAACAATATCCATCCTAGGGACAAAATATGTGCAATAATAGGAGTTTGAATCCTCTATCTCACTCTGTGTCTCACTTTGTGTACCAACTCACATAGTGGTGGGTTATATTATTATTAAGTCTCACCACTATGTGAATAGTGGTACACAGAATGAGACACGGAGAGATAGAAAATCCTCCCTCCAATAATAGTGGTTTTTGATCAATTTCATGCAATATCATTTGACAGACTATTAATGGAATTTATGAAAGTGCATGGAATAATTGTGGAGCAGTCCCTAGAGTCTATTATGAATCAGTTGGAAGATCCATCATGTCAAGACTCGAGACATGTTATCAAGACCTCTATAACAATGAACTCAAGCATGTTCCTCATTACTTGCTAGTTTAATGTTATAATTTCAGATTTTGGAATATCAGATTGATTTTGTTAGTACAAAAATAAACCGACAAAACATCCACAAATTGATTAGTAGACTTTTGGATAATCAAAGTTTGCGGTTCGAGTTATGCAAAATTATTGTGTACCACAAGCAAAACCCAGAAATACTAAGATTCAACAAAGGGAAGCAATGTGGTTTAAACATTTCACTTCAAATCTTTATTTTCAAAGACCAACAGTGCGCTCATTCTATTATAGAGCAAATTGTAACCAACACAAACATCCCGTTGCCAGTATCACGGTGTGGCTCAGCAGCCAACATGTTCATTCTTCTTCTGCAACCACACTGATCTCACCCTTCTCGAGCAGGTGATAGAATTCCTTGACTTTTCTCTGCTCATTCCAGTGATGCATCTTCCATAAACCCCCAGCAGTCAATCCAAGTGCGAATCCGATAACCAACTCCTTAACCACACTAGGTCCTTTCAGGGTGACATGAGCAACTCTTCCACCAGCCATTTTACTTGTTACTTGTTAGAACTTAGAAGCCTTAACCCTGAAAATGGCAACAGCCTTTTGATATTCGCCACATGTGTGCACTAAGAAAGCACTCAAAAGAAAGTACGCACAAAGACTAAAATATCTGATCCATTTCCATCAAAGGCTAATACTTTTGAGTTTCAGCCTTTTAGGATGTTCAACAAAGAATTAAGTCAAAATCCATTCTAATAAATATTATGAGCTTTTCCTCATATTGAACTTCAACTTAGAGAAGCTATGGTCCAAACATTACATGGTAATATATTCAAATTATGGGAGTACTTTTGACTTTCAACGTGCTTTGAGGAGAATGGAAGGGGTAGTAGTCCATGCATAAATAATCAAACGATTAATCGCCAGAATAATAGAAGGCACAAGTATGCACAATTGGATTGGTTGAACGTAAAGTCAGCATCCAGACTGTCAAGGAGAATAGCAAAGGATAGAAAAGTTGATCTTACTCCAGGACCAGCTAATGTTCTCAATTCTTACCAAAAAAAAAAGCTAATGTTCTCAATTGAACATTAAGAACAGAACAACGCCCAAGATTGGTAGAACAACAACAAGGCTCCAGATGGTGCTATAGTTAGTAGCTAAAGTCACACTACACACAAATACCAGCTTCAACATGAACTAGTGGTCACATCTCAAACTAAAAATGGATATTGTGGATAACATGTTATTGTGATGCTAAAAGATCTCTAAGCAGAATAACTGTGCATGTGCCATCCCTTTGGCACAAGGAAAAACTAACACGGTTAGTGCCATTATGCCGCATGGTGGTCCTAAGCAATATAATTGCCAATAATATGTCCGTAGTCTCATAGACATCAAACAAAGTGTCACATGGACTAGTGAATGTACCCTACAACTTCTTATATGCATTACTGCAAATAAGTGCCCCAGAACTTGTTGCACCACATCGATTGATGATACCAGAACTTGTTGTGAACTCAGACTTTGTAGTTGTGGCGGACACTGGTCACTGGTGCCTAGGGGAAAGGAGTAGACCCGCCAAGTTCTAGAGAAATTCATGAATACCTTAATTGCTTAATAACCTTGTTAAAATACACTACCGGGTTCCCTCAATATTCTAAAATGTGTTCTTTTAAAGTTCACTCTTGAAACTTAAACTCATGCCCGTAACATTGAAGAATAGACTAGACCAACAATGTTCGGATAGTAACATTTAAGAATAGACTTAGACTTTGTAGTTGTGGACATTGGAGCCTAGGGGTAAAGCGTAGAACCCTCAAGTTCTCAAGAAGTTTCATGAATACACTAATTGCTTAATAGCTGCTCCAACAACCTTGATAAATACACTACAGGGCCCCCTCAAGATTCTAAACAATGTTCTTTAAAGTTCACTCTTGAAACTTAAACTCGTGCCTGCAACATTTAAGAATAGACTAGACCAACAATGTTCAGATATTAACTCTTAGGTTCTACGATTCCTTATAATAGCGTACACAATTATCTGATCTTATTCACCATATTGTTTCCAGCACCAACCTTCCCACATCTGATAAAGGAAATAGCCGGGGATGGGGGTGGGGGTGCAGGCCAAAAAAGGAGACTCAGTTCTCGTAGGACCGTTGCTTTATTGCAATTAGTGAAAATTTTAAGAAAGCACACTAGGACTCTTCTTGAATCTCAAGCAACTCAGTACACCTAATCCCAAAATTACTGAGCTCAACGGGTCACTCTTCACTAAAAATGAGGAAATGACTGTTCAATCTTCACTGAAATGGTAAGGAAGTCTGGTTGGTAAAGAGGATGAACCAAGCCACGAATAGCAGAATAGGATGGGAATCAGGGGTGAAAGTTGAGCGAGGTAGAAAGCCTCTTTTTCTAGTCTTTACTAGCGGATTTGATCTTTCTTTCTATAGTGGAAATAGTCGCACGTTGATTATTTTGAACTAAAAGAAAACTTTTGGATGGAATACGCATATTGTGTATAATATCTTCACTCTCAATAGTTACATACACTAGGCTTTATTTGACCTAGCAAATCCCACAGTAACTAGTCTACAATGAACGCAGAGTCCCATCTAACTCTGCGAATTCTTGACAATGCATGCCCATAACATGGCGGGGCCATAAAGCCCCCATGCGAAATAAGACAAGCCATTTATTCCCTTTCATGACTATACTCGAAACTAAAAACAGAAAATGGAAACAACTCCCAAGTGTGATGCCAAAAAAAATCTCTGGGCTTCATAAGGATATTACGTGCCACATATATTAATGCCAAAGCACATGCCATGCTTCTAAAATGGGAAACTTTCAAGTTCTACAACCACTGTCTCATGGCAGTCCTAGCCAATCAAATTATGCACAATGAGTAGGGTTCATTAATGACCGAGTATTACGTATTAAGTTTCACAACTTTGTTTTCATTTAAAAATGTGCATAGAGAAAGTGTTCCAAGTTCCAACCACTAATACTTGATGCACCATATAGATTGTTAAGACCACAAGCACATGGTGCATCAAGAGCATGTAGGTGCATGGTATAGGTCAACATGGTGCAACAAATTTTTGTGGCAAATGCACTTATTTCCAGACGAGGTGAAACACTTTTCATAGCTCAATGATATACAATGTTAAAGAGAAAATTAATGAGACATCAATTTTGAGTAATGTCATTGGTTCGATTGCCCAGCATGATTACATGATTGTGACCATGAATGACAATTCAAGTTTTTCTCCAATGTTTCCTTGTGGATGCCAAATGCCTATAAACTCTAAAGTCCTTAATGAAGAGACTAGTCATTTAATAACTACACAAGGATGTTAACAAATTACAATACTCTTGTATTTCATTTTAATCCATACGTAAAGATATTCCAAAAGGGAAACATAAAATTTGGAATAGGGGAGTTCGCAATGATGTTAGGGTTAGAAAGAGGAGGATACTAGCAAGGACAGCAGACATATATAGGCTTTAAGAGGAGGGTTCGAGTCTTGAAACTCCAAAAGTTCGTTAGAAAGCTTTGAAGAATGAGTTTGAGGAGGTCATCCTAAGAGAGGATGTTTATTGGAGTAGGTGAGAGAAGGTGATTGAAGTTATAATCTATTTCATAGAGTTGCTTCACCTAGAGAAGATTCTATTAGAGTCGAAAAAAATTGTAGGCAACCCAAGTTTAGTGGGAGGGGAAATTACTCACTTCTTTTTGTTATTTGGCCGAGCACAAGGGCAGCAAAGCTTTCCCCGTCAAATTGTAATGCCCTTGAGCTCTGGTTCGGCTAGAACAACCCCTTACCAATTGATCTCCGTGCTTGGTGACTTGTACTCTATAAGACTATTTTATTGGAAGACTTCTTGATCACCCAAAATATCGAAACCACCTCACTGCAATAATAAACTCATAAAAAATCACTTTTGAGTTCTAATTTCCCTCCTCCCACCCCGTCCCAACAAAAAAAAATTGATGGTCCAAGTTGCGATCTTCTCGTAACAACTCACCTAAAACAAAAAGCTTTCATTAAAACCACACTCAACGTAAACAATGCACATCTTAGCATTAAAAGGAAGACCTAATATACAACACAAAATAAAGTAATTTTTAGAGTTAAGTGCTCTTTGACTTATGTCTCCTCAATTAGCAGGGTGTATGTAAGTAAGGGGGAGGAGAGAACGTGGTGGAGAAGGAGAAGGAAGTTGTGACACTCCTTTTAAGCTAACAGTTATAGACTGATATGTGGGTGGTGGGCGTTCCTATATTTTTGCTTTAAGATTTTGGTGAATGTAGAGAAAAAGAGAGTGGCCTTGGTATTTAAGAGGGTAAACTATTTTTGTTGTTCACTCCTTAGGTTAGGGGCGCCATCTTATCGTTTCTCTCACTAGTATGATATTTAGACGACGCTTATTTATATTTAGGTAGGATGTATTACCCCATCTAAGGAGTGGACAACACAAATATTTTACTCTTAACTACTGGGGTACACTCCCTTTTGCTCTACATTCGCTAAGAAAAAATATAGCACTACTCCTCCGGCAAGTTATCTCTCCCACCTTCTCTCTCACCCACACCGCAAAATTGAGCAAACTCAAAGAGCACTCAAATCTTAAAAAATTGCTTCATTTTCTATTGTATATTTAGGTAATTCTAGAAGTTGTAGTCATGAACATGGGCAGATCTTTTTTTTTTCCTTTTTTTGTTTCTGATTCGTTTCGTGATTAAAACATATACCATCGCCTCTATGTTTGTTTTTTTCTGGTAATTGATTTCATTTTGACTTAATTTTGACGGTGTTAATTCCATACTTGCCTCCCCTTGATGTGGCTCTTTTTATTTTTTATTATTTTGAATCATTGTTTTCATGATGTTATACTCACTATCTGCTACCCAACCAAACAGGTGTAGTAATTTTTGTAGCGAAATTCTAGGTATCATTGTCCGGCTCTTATCTCCTTTTACTGCTAAGATGTTTATTGCTGCTAAGATGTATTGCTGTATATAGTAAATGTGGTTTTGATGAAGGATTTTTGTTTTAGGTGGAGAGAAGGTGACTAATTACTAGAAGATCCCAACTTAGGTGAATAGACTTTTAACTTGAAGTACCATTCAATTTATATATGATATAAATGAAAACATTTATATTGAAACCAACAACATACAAAAGTGATGGAGAAGACATTCATCTAGGAGGAAGTCCAATACCTTTGAAGCTTTTCTAGGGAGTCGACATAAAGAACCTTCCAAGGGTACAAATGGAAACACAATTATATCCCTTAATAACTCCAAGAGAACTACTGACCTTTCAAAACTAGTGCCTCTTCATACGATAAACCACAAATTAGCAAATACACCACATTGATTGCCGCAACAACCGAGCATCTTTGCCACTCCCAAAACCTTTTTCCTCAATATGGGGAAAGAAACTATAAAATTAGGCTAATTTAATGCTTTTGCACTACGTCTAACATGTGATTAGAAAGAAATCGAGCACCATTTTATTGCAAAACTAGGCAATCATGAATTTAAGAGGAATTATCCACGAGACACCCCTCAACCAAGCCAAGATCCTCTTCTGTGACGTAAAACGTGAAGAGAAACTACGATCATAAAGCCCTACCTTAACCCTTAATACAGTGAAGGTGATAGGAGGGGAAAAGATAGGGATCACATTTCCCATTCTTACCCCCATGATATTTTTTTCATTCCCACTTGTGTCTCAATATTCCTGTCATGGGAAATTGATCTCATTCCTATTGTGCAAGGATTTTTTTCATTCTCATTTCCACCACCGGTGTTCGCATTACTATCAACTTTCTATACGATTACTTTACATGTACATTTATATTGGACTTTTTAAAGTGCCAAATTAGTATTTTATACCAAATTATATTAAAATTAAAAACCTAACCTATTTTTTATTTTTCAAAATACAAATGATCTTAGATAATTTCTAATATATTACATAAATATTAAATAATATACATTAAAATCTTAAATAATATATACTAAAATATTAAATAATATATACTAAAATATTAAATAATATTAATATATTAAAATATTCATGTAATAATACATATATTACATAAATATTAAATAATATATATTAAAATGGGATGGGAAATAAATGGGATAAGACATGGTATTCCTATTCCTTACCCGTTCCCATTTGCTCTATTCCCATTCCCCGCCTAGTAGGGACGGATGGGAGGAGTTTCCCATTTACACAATCCTAGGGGTGGGCAAAAAAATCAGAAAATCGAAAACCGAACCGATCCAAACAGAAAAAAATCGAGTTGACCAAAAAGTCAACAAACCGAACCGAAATTGAGCCGGTTTTGTTCGGTCCAGTTCCCGGTTCTATCATTTACGGAACCGCGATTAACCGAACCGAACCGAATATATATTTATTATTTTATATGATATATATATTCTTAATATTAATAAATACTAAAAAATTAAAAAATACTTGCCTAACCCTAATACTACAGTGGCCGCTCTAAATCAGATCATAAATCATATCGACTTCTAAGATTCAAAAAAAACCCTAAATTCCTCCCTTCTCTCTCTCTCTCTCACTCAGGCGGTGACCTCCACCCTCATCTTCCATTAAATCGCCGACTGCCACTGCCGCATCTCGCTGCCACCACTGCCGACGATCCTCACTTCACAGATCTCCCTTATCAGGGGGGTTGTTGAATCAGATCTCCACCACCGTCTCTCTCTCTCTCAACGCCGCCACTTTCCTCCGTCATCAACCGTTCAATCTCCCACCTTCCTCGCCACTACGCCAAGATAAGTTCTCCCTATCTAATCTTTTCTCTTCTTCTCCCTTATCTCTTCTCTCCTTCCAAGTTCCAACCATTGTTGAGTCGATGCTTGCTTCAGTGTTATTCATGAGAAAACAAACTATTGCTTGCTTCAGAATATCTACTGCTTGGTCCATATGGTTATATTTTCTGTAAACCTGTTGTTTTTCTGCAAATCTGTGAACCTGAAGCAACTTGTGCAACTTGTGTTCATTTCTATTTGGAGTCAATTGTTCATTTCTGCAAATCAGTGAACCTAAATCTGTAACTTTTCCTTCGGTCAATGGTATTTAATTTGAGCAACATGTGTTCATTTCTATTTGGAAAATGCCTAAGCGTTGCTTAGAATGAGTCATGACCCGAGGTTCATTAGGCATCATTGTATGTAATATGTCTTTCTTCATGAAGATCCTATTTAACTTGCTTAATTGTTGACACAAAGGAATTTTGCAG
>JAOTQG010121370.1:0-10674 GCA_025631175.1 Iris virginica | reverse complement strand
ACCGGTTCTAATTACCGGTTTGGTTTTCGGTTTTGCTCCATACCTGCACCGAACCGAACCGTGCCCACCCCTAATTTTGGTATATTAGAGTCCATTTTAAACTCACACGAAAACTTTGGGGCCTAAAATGATAAAAACCCAAAAAAAGAAAAGTGAAAAAGAAAATACAAAATAAAATGCTGGAAAGGAGGGCAAATTCGTAAAACTAAAATCCAAGGGCCAAAAAAATAATAATTATAAAAATAAAAAATAACCTCCTCCGCTTCGCAAAAAGCTGCAGAGAAAATATCACAAAGTCGCTAGCAGTCGCAGCTGCTCTGCTCTGCTCATATTTGTGTGAAAGCTGCCCCGGTAAAGGTAATTCAAACAAACTCTGGTTGAGATTGATCGCATTCATTAATTCATCGCTGCCCTGCTGAGCGTTTTTATTCTGCGTGAATTAATCTTATCTCAACTTTTACATTGCGTTGGTTATAATCAATCAATTGTACCTGTTTTTAGAGGGGTTGAATTGATTTGAAAGTATGAATTATAGTACTATAGGTTTTCATAAAAAAATTTGGCGGCTAAGAAAGAATGATGAAGATTTGTTGTTCCTTCTTTCCTAGGTTTGGATTTTTTTAAGGAAAACTGAAATGATATTTGTAATAGATATCGTCCCAATAGAAAATGAGAGATGGAATTGATAGAAATGGTTTAGAAACGTACAACATCGACCAATAAGATACGAGGTAGAAGACTGGTAGGTATTAGTAGTTCAATGTGCTGGGGGAGGTTTGGGAAGTGCAACCCTAACCTAACAGAAAGGAACAGTTGGTTGAGATGGATATGAATGAGTTTGGTTTAATAATCTTGACCCCTATGTTGTGAAAAAGGATTTATATGCGATCCCTGGTGGTTAGGATATATGATGAAATTTGTGTTGAGTTGAAATTTTATCACAAAACTAGCTGGGATTAATGTGGAGATTATGTATACCGGAAGTTTTTTTGTTCGAGGAAAATGGAATGCATGTCTAAGCAGTGGATTTTTGTTGTCCCAACCATTCTTGCTCATCTCGAGCCTTTTTCTAAAGATAGGGTTTATTAACAGAAACTTTTCTTTGCTGTGGATGCATAGAGGAGTGTTTCTTTCCTGATAGAGGTTATGTGTGTATGCATGCAGGGCAGGTGTCAAAATCCAAATAGAGTTAGAAAACTGGTAGTATCAAATTTTGGGGATTGTGCCATGTGAAATTACGCGGTGATCCTGGATTTTCTCCTAATGCTATGATGAATTGCCCTGGGTGGAAGTTCATTTTGCAATTATAACCAAAAAGCTCAATCATTTGGCCAAATGGGCGTCTCATAATTTTTACTTATTTGTGGAAAATCAGTAATTAATGTTATTATAGATTTATGAAGTCCATTCTCAGTACAACTTTAAGGGATGGGCAATTTATCAACAACAAATATACTTGGAGTTTGGAGAATTGAAAGTCTAAAATCTGTTTTTTTTTTTGAGTCTCGCTCTCGCAGTCGGCTTAGTTCCAAGAATCCAAATATTACTGAGTATAGTCTTGATAAGCTAACGCTTGGCATCATACAAGTTTAATTTGCTATATTCCTTTTCAAAATTTGGGAGTTTTTAAACGTGGCGTTATTTCCAGTTTCTGACGTATTTTCGAACCACTATACTTCATAGTTAATAAATTTGTTTTGCACCGATCCTTACCACTCGCTGCATGTCATGCTGGTCCAAAACCAGTGTGAAACGAGTTACTGACCATTTCGCTGAAATTTCTGGTTTGAACTGGACCACACCGGTCAAGATGCAAACCTGGGGGAGGCACATAAAATGCCTACTTTCAACATTTGAGTTCGACAGTTGTTTTATAAATAAAGTGGGCGAGTGTAAAGTAAAATGGGCAAAAGAAAACCCCCTGCAGTCCCTTCCCTTCCCAAATCCATTCAACAGCAAAGTGTAATTTCATTCAAGCTGCTCCTTCTATTGTCTCTCCATCCTTGTTCTATTAATTGGTTGGTACATCTTATTCTGGAAATGTTATGCTCCTATGCTCTATCTCACCTGTTCGTTAAAATGAAATAAGAGTCTAGTACCATGGAGGAACTATGTACAGGGAGAGTGAAACAGAACGGTCATTATGGTCATTAATGTTGGGTAGGTGGAGCAATTGTTATACATGGCAAAATATTGTTTTGCTTGTTAACAAACAAGAAAAGAAAGAAGAATATGGATGGGATAACTCTAAAATTTATATGATGGCAAGAAGCTACCAAACTTATTGTTTTTTCTTGTGCGTTCTTGTCTCTCCGACTTTGGTTGCTAGGGTGGTTCTCCGGCAAGAGCTCATGATATGGTGGTGTACATGTCACATAACTTTTTCCGGCACCTATATATGGCTATTTTGGTGGAAGACAGAAAATCCATTCGTTCCCATTTGAGCAGCAAGCTCCTGTTATAAATGGCGTAAAATCTAAAAGAGGTGTCATTTTATGAAAGATGTTCAATTACACTTTTTAAACTTATTTTTCAGGAAAAAAGAATATAAAAGAAAAAGAAGTAAAAACGCGTTAAGCAGTGTCTTATGAAGGTGAAAATAAATGAGAGAGGAATCTCTCACTGAAATTGAACTCTCGTTTCCTTACATACCAATTTATGTTAGTAATTGTGCTATTTACTCGAGAACTTGATGTAAGGTATTTGTTCCGGGTGTTGTCAATTTATATCAGGGAACTACACAGTTGTTATAAGAAATTATATTAAAAAGTAAGGGAAACCCAAAATGGTGCGCTTCAGTACAGGTATGCACCCTTCCACAGGCCAAACCAATGCGCTGTACAAAACAGAATTTATAACTTCGCGCTATTAGGTTCAGATACCACTTTAACCATTCTGCTTTATTTTTTCTACCATTTCCATTCTAGCTCATTTTTTCGATATCTATTTTAGCCCTCAATTTTGACGTGTGTGTTAACTGAGCCACGATGCATCTCAAACTTACCAGGACACCAACTTTTATGGTTTAAATAGAAAGAAAAAAGTGAAGTAGACGGGTGAAAATGAAAAAAATGAAGTTCAGTAGTTGAAGTCTTATCCAAAACCAAGTACCATGGCTGGAAATACTCTAGGCATATTTTCAGATAGTCACTTACTTCCTTCCATGAACAGTATCGTGAGTTATATGTGACCTAATGTTCAGCATCTTAGTTGGGAAGTGCATACTATCAGTTCTATTCCTATCATGTGCAGCTATAAGTATCTACACCCTCCGTCTCAGAATTTGTTCATGATCATGAGCAAATTTGACACTCATTTTGGGGCGAGGAATTATTGTTCTTGCATTGAATTGCTGACAGTCTGGCTTTTCTCTATGTCTTCTATGGTGTTTAATCCCTTTTTCTTAAGAAAATTCCACTACATGATTTGGCTTAAAGCTTTTGTGTCTTGAACAGTTGTTGTGCCTAAGATGTTGATTGAAAATCTTCTTACGCGATTGTTATTTTATTTTTCCAGGCTTAGAAAGCTATGGGTAAGGATGCAAAGGCCAAGGATTCAGGAAAAGGAAAGGGAAAACAGGCAGCAAGTGGTAGTGATGCTACTGCTGCAAAGGGTAAAGGGAAAGGCGGAAAGGCCGCTGATGGCCTAGGCACCTGCACCTATGTCAAAGGTTTCTTCTTCAGCATGCTATCTTTCAGGATGATGTGTATTGTTTATGTGAATTACCATATAGAATATCTTCCCTTTTGAATTATTTTCAGCTAGGCATATCTTATGTGAGAAGCAAGGGAAGATCAATGAAGCATATAAGAAGCTGCAAGATGGCTGGCTTAGCAATGGAGACAAGGTTCCACCAGCTGAGTTTGCAAAGGTAGTTTCTTTCTTATTTTGTTTTCCGTGGAATCATTACTCACCCGCAACTGGTGGGTAATGATTTCAAGAAAATAGGATATTCTGGGACATTGTTTCGTCAATTAGTTTTTGTAGCTACGACATAAGAAAAAAAAATCAAGAGTAGGACATGCATCGATTGTAGTTTTGTATTCAATATTAGTGATGCTTTTCCTTGAGCATCTTTGGATAATAGGGATGAAATCGTAATTATGATGTCAGAAAAGAAGTTCTGGGTAATTATTAATGAGAAGACGAAATTGTGTTTTGATGTAGTGTTGGAGAGTAAGAGATACCCTCCATGTGAAGAGACAAGTGTGAGGGGGAGGTAAACTCCAAATTTATAGGTTTTGATGTCGGAAAGAACCTGCTTATTTTGGGTTTGCTTTTAGCCAAGAAACCTATTATTTGTTTTGTGTATAACCATCTGAGAATCCCTGGTTATGTTTGCACAATTTCACCTTCACAAGTTAGTGTATAAATTAATCTGCAGCATGGCAGGGATTTCTACTTATTGGCTAAAGAAGAAAGAGCCATTCTATATTATTCCTTCTAAATGATCATGAAGTGTACTTTCGATTAGATATGGGCCCATTTACATTGATGGCGTGTTACTCATGGTACTTTGTTTATTTCCAGATAGCAGCAGAATACTCAGAATGTCCATCAGGGAAGAAGGGTGGAGATCTGGGATGGTTTCCACGTGGCAAGATGGCTGGTCCATTTCAGGATGTTGCGTTTAACACAGTTGTTGGAGAGACCAGTGCACCATTTAAATCAACGTATGTTGTCCTGGTTTTACTTGCATTTGCCAAACCCCATATTTTTGGAAGGGACTATGAACGAGTTGAGTCGGTCGAATTTGTCAAGTTCGAGACAGTTGAAAAAATATAGTCTGAGTTCAATTCGAACATTTGAAAATTTCGAGTTGAGTTCAGTGGGTACTAGTAGCTTTACCGAGTCTCGCGAGTATAGTCGAGTACGAGTTTTACAAGTCTGAGTCGAATTTCACGAGTAGAGTCGAGTAATTAGATATGTTTTTAATATTTCTTTTAGGTTTAAATATATTTAGTGGCTTTTGACCACACAAAATTATTTGAAAAATAAAAATGCGTGTATTTTTATATGAACACTCTAGCGAGTCAAGTATGATCAGCTAGCAGATCCATCGAACCTGTGAGTAGTTTGAGTATACTTGTTGAATAATAAACTGAGTACCAAACTTTGTTTGAACTCAAGTGTCTGAACAAGTCGAATGAGTAGCTTGAGTAAAAGTGCCAACACTAACCAACTGGTTTGGTTCCTGGAAATGCAGACATGGTTATCACATTATCTTGAGTGAAGGGAGGAAGAATTAAGAGATCCTAGAAGCAATCCAAATGAAGCTGTCTCATGTGATGGCCCCCGGAGAAACGCAGATCTCTTCTCTACCTACTATCTTCATGTATCGGCTTGTTATCATTTGGCACATAGCAGTGGTGGATCACTGGATCCTCCAAACATGCTGAAAGATTATGTTGTTGCTAGTGGCTTTAATTTAGTCTTGCTTCTTGGCGGGAGTGGTTCTTATAAATTGTTTTTTCTTGTCAAACTAAGTTGAAATTCTAGTGCGAATCTATGGTGATGTATTAGTTCAAGATGATTAAACATGAGAGATGAACCTGAAGTTATGTATAGAAATATTGCATATTGCACCTCTTTCTCTCAATTCTTTTTATTCCTTCCAATAATTCTGGTCGAGTCATTTCACTAACAAGATTCATTAGCCTGGTCATACAATGCCAATAGTTTCATGGTAAAAATTGCCAGGATTATTGTCAAAGTTGAACTTGCATAAGTTGTACGGATGTGAATTATGATTACTATCCAAGTATAAGAAACTCTTATCATAAGCTCAGATGGTCATGAATTATGATTACAATCCAAGTATAAGAAACTCTTATCATAAGCTCAGATGGTCAAGATTTCCCAAGGCTTATGTTTCTCACTACTTTGCTTCTAATAAAATAGAAGTAGCAGTAAAAAAGAGATTAATTTGAATCTATTGTACACAACTATTCAGCAAAAAATGGGGTCACAACAATGCTACTGATACATGGTGCCTGATCACCTACATGTCATTTGTGTGATCGACTAGCTTGAGCCCCCAACTCATATCCTCGCAATGTCTAACATGCTGGACCAGCTTACCCGTATCAACTCCTGTTTTTCTCTTGCAGTCATAGAAGGGAGGGGCATGGAAGCAAGGCTCCATTGACATAGCTCGACGACATGGAGGATTTGGAGCCGTTTGGTTTTCAGGCTTGTACATAATCCATGGTCTCAAACCTCCCAGACTTTGAGCCACATAACCAAAAGTAGACCATGAACTCGTAATCAGCTTATCAGTCAGGCTCAGTAAATACATTTCTGCCCATGCCTTCCTGTTATGGGACTTCTTCGCTGTTTGTTGATGCTCCTCATGACTTGGTTGGAAAACTCCAATCACCTCTCCACTTGCAGTTGAATGTTCCCAGTACATGTCCCTCAATTTATCGGAATACCCGGAGCTTAAAGATGTCATCAGAACAGCTTTTGTCTTCTGATTCCTGGGGTCTCTGACAAAAGGTTCATCATGATTGATTTCTGGTAGCAAGCTTTCTTTCAAGCTACAATCTAGTATTTGATCTAATACATACTGAAATGGACCAACTGCGGTATCAAAGACTCTGACTTGAATGCCTATTCTTTCATCCGCCTTAGCTAAATAAGTTTGATAGTATCTTGTTATAAGACCCCAAACAGGGTTTGTGGGGAAAAATAAATACCGGCCCAAGAAGTAGAAGACCGTTCCTTTTTCTGGGAAGAGGTTATTGAGTTCTTGCTCAAATGATGGCATCAAGAAGAGAGAGGGGACGAAGTAGTTATCTGTTTTCATTATTAACCAAGGCACTTTTTGGAGATAAGTTTGTTCTTCATCGCAGAAGAAAAGCTTGTCATGATCATCGTAGTCGTGGACCAGATGAAGATAGAGAAATGGGGGTGTATCAGACCTAGATGAGTTGCCCTTCAGCATATTACCATAACACTCGGTAGATTTCTGATCCAATTTGTCAAATTGTTTAGTAATGGGGAAGTCCAAGGGTAGTAACCAAGACGCCTCCGGAAATGGTTCACAAAAGAGATCATCCATGTCAGTTCCACGGTCAACAAGTAGGACTCGATTTGTAAGAAGAGCATAAAGATACGCAGAGGCTAAGGTTAGTATTCTGTTACCTAATCCACTAAAGGATATCCAGACAAGATAGTTACAATCAGATGGGTTGATTGGTTGACCAGACTGGAAATTTTGCAAGGCTTTATTGTATGATTCTGAATGTGGTCCACAACGTTTATGAAGGGATTCATACCTCCGTAATCGAGAGAGAAGGTATGAAGAAGGTCTGAATGACGATTCTTTTCGATAGTACACTGACTGGTACCTACTGAGACAAGATCTTTCGTCGAATCCAGCAGACAGAAGACCACCAAGAAGTTTATCTTTACGCTCCTCCACGGACTCAGAGAAATCATCTTCTGGATGTATGACAAGCAAAATATATAAACATCAGTCCAAGAAGCATGACCTCAAATGCATTCACAAGTACTATTTGATTCACTAACCAAGGTAATGCTTTTGAAAATTCCAATCAGGGGTATGAACTCATGATAGTACTGAACACTCTTAGTTTTGGCTAACATTCATCACAATATGGTGTAAATAATAGATTGAAATCCGTGGCAACATCAAATTTGTGAATCATCTCTTAGAATAGAACTCTGACAACCCTCTTTAGGTTGGAACACGAAAGATTCTGCAATATTTCGTTAAAGACTCATGTCTGACATGAATGAATTAAAAATTTTAATTGAATCTTAGAATATGAACAAATATGTAACTTCATTGTGTACAGCAGAAAATTTAAAGCATGAAAAATATTCCTCCTATTCAATTTCATCACTATTTCAAGCAGATTCAAAGTTGGCTGCAACCGGCTTGCAGGCACCTGGGTCACCCACTAAAAGCCCACCGAAAATTCCGTAGACCATTGTCGGTGTCCGTTGACAGTAGAACCCCCACCCCAAACATAAGAGGTAGGTTCAAAAGCATCTCCAGCAGGTCATCACTTTGTCCTGCATTGCATTTTGCTCCACGCTAAGCACCAAGGTTAACTGGACACACCACAGGCCACTGGTAGTAGGTAGGCGATCATTTGCCTCTATGTTTTCTTGCATCCATCACATTGTGGTATTGGCCTATTGGGGTTTAAATTTTCTATCTAGCAACTCCTTTTCATAATTATGGTTTATATTACAACTTCTCCTTGGTAGAGAAAAAGGTGTATAGTCCACTCCAACAATGTACATGCTTATATTAAGTTACTGAAAGAACGATTCCAGGGTCATCATGATTTCAACATTGCAAGAGAATCACATGATGTTGTGGTAGCATCGGTCAGCTGAGAAAGCCAACTGCTGGTTGACACTAGGAAGTCCCGAAAAACAAGAAAACATCAAAATCTTAAACCCCTGAATTCAATATACAAACTAAACCTTCTTTATTGCACATTTTATTTATTTTATGGAACTACATACAAACCATCTAAGAAGAACAATTTTAGAAAATTGAGCTCAATCATTACACAATAAAATGGGGCCCCAATAGGAGATAAACTGGAAGATTGCATAGAAGCATCCTGACACGCACAACATACAGCAAAAGTGTGCCACTAGGGAAGGGCAATATTATTATTTTCCGGGTAAGACAAAGGTAAGAAAATAGAAAACTAATCTTGGAGATCAGTAGTAGAGAAAGCCATGTGTTCAAAACCGGATATGGTAAGTGCTCAAAAATCCTACACTAAGCAACATCAAGTCATCGCCTATCATCTTCAAGCTAAGTGCTTTCTATGATTAATGAACTTGCCTATAACACTTGTTGATGTTAGTGGAAGTTAAAACTGAAATATAGCAGTATTTTAACTCAAAAATTTTCTTTGATATCATTCTGCTAAATCAAAACCTATGACAATCATAATATCATATGACCTAAACAAGGGTGTCTAACATGTGCCCAAGCCCTAAGGGCAGTTAAAGAATCTACAAATAGTAACTATTTTCTCACCACAATCTCCGATCACACTAGGGTGAACGTGAAGACAAAACTTACTAGAACTAGCTAATACAATGATTAAAATTTTGGTTGTGGCATATTGACACTTTTTACTTCAAACTAGCAGAATTACTTCAAAAGCATAAACCCCTCAAGATTCAGCAGTTTCTATAAACGACACAAAGCAACTACTTCAAAATGCAAAGACCCATCAAGATTCACTTTTTGTTTTAATAAACAAGAACGAAAGTAGGGTAAAAGATACCATTTGGGTGTTCCACATCAAGAAACCTGGCATCAGCAACAGGCCAGATGCTTTTGGGAGAAGAATCCCTCAAGATGACAGAGACGGAGAACAAAACTGAAAGACCCATCAAGCAGACGATGAAAATCCCCATTAGCTTCATGGGATTGGGTCCACATTTGGTGTGTTGATATCGGGAAAAGGGGTCTTCGCCCGGATCCGATGTATTAGAATGATCAATCGAGTGTTTATTGTTGTACCTCCTCATAACTTAACTATCGAATCCTCATCTGGGTGTTCTTGAAAACAGTTCAAAATGATGGATCAGCAAACGGGCAGTGGAGAATGTTGTTAATGGCGTCGTTTGTTGTGTACTAGTAGCAGAAAAGTTTGAGCAAAAACCGAGTGTGAACAGAGAGTGTGTTCATTTAAGATTTGGTTCAAAATAGATAGAGAAAAAGGAGTGGGGTGTGCTTGTGTTGGGCGGTTGAATATTAATGTGATTATTTAGGTTTTTGTTTTGTCAACAGTTGAGATCCCTTCCCTGGTGTCGGCGAAGATCTGATCCCTCGCTTCTTACAAGAGTAATGTTAAGTATACAGAAAATATTAATAGCAAAATCAACAGAATGTATTAAAGTGTTGTATATTGTAATTAACGTATACCATTTTAATGCATTATGTTTATTTTGCTGTTGACATTTTATGTGTATTTAGCATTTTTTCTTACTAAATCCAAGTGTAGTTTTTTTATAATATAATATAATATTTTATAATAATTAAAGTAAATAAGAAAGAAAATAATAATTGAAAAATATACCGAAAGACTATGGTTGTATTCTCCTGAATGATTTTTACTCATATTTTTTGTTTTTTCTCTTCCATTGGTCCCACAATTTTTCTATCTTTCTCTTACTTTTTACTTTAATTATTACAAAAACTCAAAAATCGAATCAATAAATCACCCTTACAAATGCACTATATACCTTTAGTAAGGAGCAGTGAATATAAATATTATAAAATATGAATATTATATAAATATTATTAATCATGTATATAATTTATTATCTTCTTATTTGTTTTTAAGTGAGGTATAGAAATGCCTGAATTCTCAATATATCAATAAAAAATTAATGAAACTCATATAAAATTAAAAAATTAAAAATTATATTATATTAAGTTGGTAATCCAAATTTAATTCTATAAAGTGGGATAGAAGAATTTGATGAGATTTTAACTTTATCAATTTATCCATTTAATTTATATTTAATTAAGTAAATATTAAATATTTTGAAAAACTTTCCGCACCTACTATAACTTTTACATTTTGACTATAACTAAACTATATATAGATTCAGAGAATTTTAAATTTGGTTAATATTGGTAATTTTTTGTGCACATAGTTAGTT
>JAOTQG010121359.1:0-10675 GCA_025631175.1 Iris virginica | reverse complement strand
AGAGAATTAATTCAACTGTCTCCGTGGGATCGACCTTTACTGTTCACTTTATTACTTGATCGACCGCGTTCTCTTGCACGTTATTTTCGTGTTAGAAAATCTCTCATCAGCTTAGAAGATGGTGAATAGGCCTAAGGAGAGCGGGTTAGGACTTGTGAACTTGGTTACCAAAAATATTTTCTTGATTGGTAAGTGGTTATGGCGTTTTTC
The DNA here is from genome assembly GCA_025631175.1 of Iris virginica. Classification (NCBI taxonomy): domain Eukaryota; kingdom Viridiplantae; phylum Streptophyta; class Magnoliopsida; order Asparagales; family Iridaceae; genus Iris; species Iris virginica. Next base: position 10,465 of record JAOTQG010121359.1, on the reverse strand, counting down.
GCTCGAGTCCGAGTCTCTTTGGCAGAGTTAGTCGGAGCATATTTGGTGTTAACAACAGTGGGTGGGATGTATCTACAAGTCTTTCTATCACGTATGCCATACCCTCGAAGTTCTTCTCTAGTTGTTTTCACCTATTTTATCCTCATGTTCGTTACGAGGATGGGCTTGGGGAGTTCGATTTTGGGAGGATCTTTGGATAAGTAACTTTTCTCTTAAGTTCTTTTTTAGTCGGTTGTTTAGGCTTTTTAGTCTTCATAACACTCCAATTGCTACTTTTCTTGTTAGGGACATGTTAATTGGGAACATAGTTACCAGGGACGTTTCGGAACGTGGGACGGGTACGGGAACGAGGAACATAACTTTGTCAATTTTGGGTACGCAGGGGTAGAATCAGTCGGTGCACTTGTTGGGAACTCAATATGCTTTTATTGGGAACGTAGTGAACTTTGAAATAATTTGGGTTGCCACTATATTTAATATGTATATATTTAGGTTGCCACTATATTTAATATGTATATATATAGAGAGAGAAATGCATCTATATATATACATGTATGTATATATATACATGTATGTATAAAGATATGTGATATACATATTAGTACGTATATGTATACATGTTTCTCAATACACTTTTATTTTTCGGTTCCATGGTTTTAGAGAATTGGGTCGCGTTCCCAAGGGATCCGGGACGTGGAATCCGAAACACGGGACGAGGGCAGATGGGAGTTCCCGGTAACTATGATTGGGACTTCCATGTTGTGAGGAACCTTAATGACTGGGAGTCCACGCCGGCTACTCATTTACTTCTTCAGTTTTTTCTTCATTTCAACCTTTGGATATTCAATCCTATCGTCGAGTTTTTTCGATCAAGTTTTTCACTAAAATTTTTCATCCACAGACACAACTTGACTTTCCTATTCACAATTTTATTTGGAAGTACAAAGTTCCGTTTGAATACAAAGTCTTTGCGAGTCAAAGCGACCTTCCCTCTCATTTCAGGAGTTGGGAAGAAGAAAGAACCGGCCTTTCCTAGGAATTACTCATAGAAAGTAGTCACTGCATTCCCGGTAAACCGATCTTAAGGCTAAGAGGAATACACTTCTCTGTTTGAGTGGTTGTTGGTCGTTTGAATACTAATTATTGGCAGTAAAGGGGACACCCGAAGACATATATTTCTCCAGTTGTTTGCGTCATGTGTATGAGAGGTAGCGAGTCCCACGAGCATTTGTTTTGCCCTACGGCTTGGAGTCTCTGGGCAGGTTGTTTGGGGTTCATGGTGAGATTTGCACTATGCCTTGCCGTGTGAAGGATTTTTGCATGATTAGTCATTTGGGTTTTGGCCGCTCGAGAAATGCCTCTTTGTTGTGGGGATGTGCCATTTTTAGCATGTTGTGGAATATTTGAATTGAGATGAATTCTCAGGCCTTCAAAAATCGAGAAACATCGCTCTCGCTTTTGTATGAGAAGATCACTAGGGAAGGCTTCTTTTTGGGCTCGGAGTTTTGGCACTTTCTGGAGTTTGTGTTTGAAAGATTTGTCTGGAGATTGAAGAGATGCTACACAGTAATATGTGTGCTTTAGTTAAATGCTTACTGAATCTAAAAGCAAATACATAATGAATCCAAAAGCAAATACATATTGAATCTAAAGGCAATGCCTACTGAATCTAAAATCAATCTTATTTACAATTTGCCCACTGTTTCCTCCCATCTTTACTTTAGATCTGCAGCGTTGATTTCGTTCTAATTCAAGAGCCCTCATTAGTTTCTATTGGTTCTTATATTATTTGTTTCCTAGCGGAGTTAGGATCCTTGGGCGAACGTTGTGTAACTTTAGATCTGTCCACCCCAAAGAAGTTTGTATTTTATTCTTGAAGTTTAACTTTGATTATTACTTCTGCTTCAGAGGATCCAATTTCAAAGCGATTGACAATATCTCCATCGGAAACCATTCCTGAAAGTCGAAAATCAAAGGTAATACTGAACTTGACATTTTATAGAACACTTGTCATTTTCAACTTGCACTCTCTTACCTAATTTAAAGGAGAGTACTATTTACTTGACATCGAGAGGCAATTGCATGAAGGTGCTAAACTGCGCATACATATAGATCTTGATTGACTTTTATCCTAGAACCATGGAAATTAACATTTGCCAATGAAGATTAGACCTCATATGACTCAAGACTCTCTGTCTTTGAAGGTTTTTGCTATATATAGGTTATTGGTTGAATGATTCTTCGGTACCTACGATCGATCATTAATAATCATTGATAAAGATGGGGAGGTTGGATAGGATGTTTCATCATAAAATAAAATGGGTTTGGATGAAATGAAGAGTGCGTCTTGCTCTCCAACAATTGAGAAGTAAGCGGACAGATATACTTCTTTTCTCCGTTCGGAGTGTGTGACCGGCGTATATGTCAGCCCTACAAAATCAAGTGTTGGGCTAAGAACATGCTAACAAGATGAGTGTAGCGGAAGTACATAAGATTCGTAATGAACAAATATGAAAAATGAGTCGAAGTAGCTCCTATAGTAGAAAAATTGAGAAGAACCCTTAAGATGGTTTTGTCACGTACAACGTAGGCCCCTTAGTGCTCCAGTTAGAAAGTGATGATATTAGCCTTAATCAAACTAGGCGTAGAAGTAGTCCAAAGTTTAACATTGGATCACATTGAATGGCGGAAAATGATTCCTGCAGCCGACCCCAAGTGGTTGAGATTAAGGCTTTGTTGTTGTTTGATGATTCTTTGAGCGAAGCTGCAGCGAGAATGATTCATTGAATGACTATCTTCGGTAGTCTCTCTGGTAGTCAAAGAGTAGGCATGCGAGAAGGTTCCAAAGATGGTAGATAAGCTAAAATTTTAGCAGAATCCAAACTCCAAAGTGAAAAAGAAGAAAATAGTAGAGAAATTCCGCAGATCAGTGAATAAACAGAAATGAAAGAAGTGGGACATCCTAGCTGATCTGTTTGCACTGCATCATAATGGTATGTTGCTACGACAGTATTTGAATTGTATCTTCATTTTTGCTTTCAGGAAAGCCAAATGGAAGATTCTGCAGTCTCAGAATTACAGAAAAGGCTGGCGATCTCTGTTTCTTTATCTGGTCCTGAGCTTCAGATCATTGATGAGTTGGACGATAGAGAATTTTGTGACTTAGCACTGAGAATGTATGGCGAAAGAGCTTCTAGTAAGAGGAAGGTTCCAGATATGCAGGTAGTTTTTGGTTTATTTCCACTTCTGCATGTTGAATATGATCGGTGTGAACTGTAAGAAGCGAGGATTTGCTAATTAGGTTATTATACCTGATATACTTGCTGGGACTAATTGTGGTGAAACCAAGAAATGTTATGAGTTAGGCCCATACAATAATATTTTGATAAATTTGTTCCGGGAACTAAACGGAGATAACGTTATTGATATTATAAAAATAGCTAGATGCAGGAAAGATGAAAACCGACATGGATGGTGATAATTCTGAATGCCGTTATAGATTAGCATATATTTGCCAACATTCATATCTACATGCTATATTCATTTCACTGACGACAAGCTTTTGTCTTCACATAAAGGCAGCTCAGGTTCTTCGCAACCATTGGAAGGAGTCTGAGTCAAGGTCGATACTTTTGAAGGAGATCGGCCCATTACTTCGTGACTACCAGCGCTTGATTACACTTCGTTTTTCGTAAGCGTTTTTTTATTTTATATAGTTAGTTTTGGTTAACTATATAATGAGATATCTTGAGGAGAAGCTGTTATAGTCTGATCTGGAGTGAGTTTTCAACTTAGCTCAAGAGAGTATAAATGACAAGACCGTGAATTCAAAGTTAAGAAGCAATAAAAGTTATTTCTGCTACACAATACGCCTCGTATCTTCATAGAATCTGTTTGTCTGATTGATGGTTAGAATCTTTGTTACATGGACCCTTCACTTTTGCAAAAGTACCCGTGTCCGACACGACATGGGTGTGGGTATGGGTGCGGCTGTTTTACACTACTTTCGGTGCAAAATTTATAATTTTGAATGATCCATGCGGGTCCTCGTAGCCGAGTCCAGCTAACATAGGTTATAATATATTTGGGGACTGGAAAAGGGGGTAAAGCAAATGCTGTTGATTATCACAACTACTATACGAACAATCCTTCAAAAGGAAATTGCAGATTTGCTATCAAACCAGCAAATACCTGCAAGGCTGCCACATACTCTTAATAGAGCATACTGAAAGACTGCATAGTAGTTTGTGTTGAGTACATTCTTAGATTAAAGTATTGCACAATATCCACTACATCTGATACCTTTGTAAACTGTTTAATCCATAGCCATCTAAGGGAAGCATTTTATTGAAACACACTCACTTCTATCTATGTATGGCTTCTAACAGACATTGTCTTTCTTAGTTCAAGTACTTCACGGAGACTGCCTCCATTGTGTTTGAATTGGCTTCTTACTTCCACATAATAGAAACGGAAAGACTGGTCCTTCCCTGGTCAATTATCATGTTTTTAGAATCTCTCTCTCTTCCCCCCCCCCTCCTCTCTCTTTGTCTATGTCACACACACATCTCAGTCACCCAAAAGAGATTACTAGAATTATTAGTCACTTAACTATTTAAATTGTTGAAGGGGTTAGTTATGTAGGCATTCTATTGCTCCATAATTGTGACACATACAAGGGTGGATTACCCTTGTATGAGAAAATGGATTCTTTCTGAATCTCTTCAATCTTTACACCTGCATGAATGTCATTCCTTGCAGTGTATATGATGAGTAGGATGCATTATATAGAAAAAAGGAAGGAGAATTTCTGAAAGATAGAAAGAAAAAAATAAAGCGGTTCTCCATGTAGACATTATATAAGACTTCTCTAGAAAAAAGTTCTCTTTGGAATCATTTTATAACCCCTTTACCTCGCTTGTGATTCTACCCCTCAGCTTAGCACCTGTTTATATCTTTTTCAGAACTGTATTAAGTGATTTATGTTTTTACTTCGACAGAGCAAAAATTGGATCTGATTTGCAACCCGGAGAATCTGTCTATGCTGGGAAAGAGGCTTATCGATTTTATCATATTGTGAATGCTTCTCAGGTATTACTTGTATGCCTTCAGTTGGAGCTTAAGTTCATGCATAAGATTATTATTGTAATATTCTGAATGTTGTCGTAAATTGTTCCGTTCATACATTATCTCTTTCTTTTTCTGTGGCCCCCAATTAACAATGAGAAGCTCCTTTGAGAAGTTCTATAATAGGAAAATGAAACCATTAGCATGATTCATACATATTTGTCCCTTTATGAGCGTCACTTCAGGCAAAAGCATTTGTTACGAGTGGGGTCGCAACAAGTAATGCGGATAACGGTAACAACAATATAAAGGAAATCAAAGAAATAAACAGACACACGAGAACATAGAGATTTACCGAGGTTTGGTACAACTGACCTACATCCTCACAGTTGATGATCGGGGCTCCTTTCATTCACTATTATCAGTTAATTACAATGCTGAAATCACTCTCACAACTGTTTGCTTCACAAATCCGCTCAAGAACATTTCTATGTAAGCCTAGATACAATAGTCAAGTCTTTTGCTTCTACTTGTCTCTCACTAGAGACCTCTGGTTGTGTTTTGTACTGTCACTAAACAAACGGCCAGAGGTCTTTGTATAGGGTATCTATTAATCGTAATCCTCCAAGGATATATTAATAACCTAACTCCTATCCAATTGCGTCTAGGAACCTTTAAAAGCTCCAAACCCATAAAGGATTACCAATCCTTAATATACAATGAACTGTGAATTTAATTCCCAACAATTCTAAAATGAATGGGATTCACTTTTCCAACAATCTCCCACTTGGAGACTATTCAGCAATACATGGTCCTCGGCAACTAACAATATAATAACCAAATCACAAAATCTTCCTTTCACATTCAATGCTCACTTGAGATTGACCGAAGTTGAGTACATAACTTCAGTCTATCAACCACCTTGGTCAACATATCTGTCGGATTTCTGCTCCCCATCAATCTTCACCAAAATCCAGCTTGCCTTCTTCAACCAACGAACCAATAAAATGATACTGCAATTGAATATGCTTGGTTCTAGAATGAATTGCACAATTTTCACCACAAGCCTACCTTTATATCTCTTTCCTCCGTCGGCCTCATTCTTCACTCGGTATACCCATCTGTTGTAGAGAGCTTTCACATCTGCTGTCCCGTCGACTAATTCCCAACTCCTGTTCTCTCTAAGTAAGCCCGTTTCAGCTTTCATAGCTTGCTCCCACTTAAACTGCTACAGCTTCCTGATATGTTTCTGGTTCATTAGAATCTGTATACAACACATGAACACATGATTAACCGCAAGATTAAGGTTCTCTGGCTTCTTTTCATCTAACGACCGATATAGATCTACAGAGCTTCTTCAACCTGTGATCTCCATTACTGAAAATCATCACCATTTATTTTCTTAATTCATTTATTTTCATTGTTGTCACCCATTGTTTCAAATCCTAGAAACAATTCGAAATCGAACCCAAGCTCTGATATCAGTTGTAACGGTGCTAGGCATGAACCTCCTAGTACGTCCTCGGCCTCTTTCATCCCAAAAGCTAGCCTGAAGGAACCAAAGCTATGATATCAGATGTTATGGTGCTAGTCATGAACCTCCTAGTGTGTCCTCGGCATCTTTCATCCCAAAAGCTAGTGTGAAGGATGAGGCTTTCCCTTGCACATATTAACCAACACTAACCCCTTCCACAACCAATGTGAGACAATTCTAACAATTTTCTACTTCACACATCAGCCCATTGATCGTGGAACCTACAACCGGAATGTGTCCATCGAAGTCAAACATGGAATCCCCAACAATCTCCCACTTCGCACATCGGCCCATCGGTCGGAGCAATTACAGTTGGAATCTGCCAATGCCTACTATGAAGTGATCTTGGAGATAACCGGACCTTGGGCTCTGACACCATTTGGTCCGCTTGGACAATCTCTGCCATATGTGCGTGTGCGACTTTACGAAGATCCCATATCCAGAAGCTCTTATTATTGGTCCCGACAAACCCCAAATTTGAAATTCTTGGATCGCCGCGAGAAATCAAATCTGGCATATGCACATGCACATACGTATGAGATCGGTTCCAGGTTCCCCGAAACATGGCTTAAAGGGTCTTGTAGATCGTTTTAAAGCCTGTGCAAACCCATGTCATGTATGTTTACCTTTTTCAAGAATTTCAGGCCTTAAAAACTCATGTATTTTCAATCAAGCCTTTGTTTATCATTCGTTCAGCCACCGACTTCCCTCTATGTTCCGGCCCGGAGGAGTAGCTCTTTAAATTGTCTAGGCTTTTAGCCCTTCATCGCCGGTTGGCGCACCAACCGAATCTGTATCGTTCGGTTTCCTCTCTTGCTCAAACAAAAAAGTAACTCATCTGATCCGGAGACCAAGAAACAGCAACCAATTGTTCGGTTAGCCACCTGGCTTCCGTCCCTTGTCGGCTTCTCGACCGGTGTGGTCGCCCTTATCGATCGACGGAGCCTCACAGCCATTTCGCAGCTGGTCCATAAACTTGAAATGAAAAACAACAAATAACAAGTCAACTTTTATTGTGGGTGATCGTTGAAACTTACAGTTGTAGTGAATTGAAGTGCTGTTTCCAGGGGACCGCCGGCCTAACTCAGGGGGAACAGCACGTCTCTCACTTACACCGGAAGACAAGAAGGCAATGATCGACTGAAAATGATGATGCCGCTCTCTTTTCACTCGTCTTATTGATTGTGTTCAGTCAGTAAGACATGCCAGAAAGCTGCGACTGTGACGGGATAAGAGGAGGGAGAAGAGAAAGAGAAGCAGGGTTTCACCTCCCTCTCTCAGCTGGACGCTCTTTAAAAAGTGATTATAGCCTAGTATGAGTGATTTTAGATTGGAATTGAATCTCAATAGGGATAGAGTTGAAACTTAAAAGCGCTTTGAAATTTGAAAGCGTGGCTTGGTAAGTGGAAGGGTAAGTATGCACTATGAGAGGGAACCAAGGGGTGACTTAGTGGTAGAGCTGGGCTTTACAATATGTAAGGTCTCAGGTTCGATCCCTTCCCATGTCCCCTTGGGGCCAACAAAAAAAAAAAAAAAAAAAAAATGAGTATGCACTATGAGATGATATGAGTTACAAAGTCTTGCCTTAACAGTCTTGATTCTTGGCTAATTGTTGAGGAGCAAGTATATTTCTTGCGCAGATGACTCGACGGTCAACATTTCAAATTCTATTTATAGTTTGTTAGTCTTACAGAAAATTGGAAAATTTATCTCATTCTGTAAGCTAGAACTGGTCAAGACCCATTTACAATTTTTTAAGGGAGCTGGAAGAAATTTATATCATTCACTCTCTCTGTAACTTGAATGCCATGAAAATACTGTTGCCAGTGTTACTTGCTTCCTCATATTTGTTCTCTCCTTTTGACTTGCTTTTTCTTCTTGATGCGTAGCTGCGTATGAATGACATCCCAAGTCTGCTGGCAGAATACAAACAGCTCGTGTCTGATTTGAAAGCTGTTCAAGGACCTATTTCGTAAGGACAACTAGATGACATTTACCAGATGATTCAGTCAGCATTTTCTTTGTTCTTATACTAGTAGATGGTTGTGAAAGATTATGCACAACTTGGAACTTGAAAAGTTTGGTAAACTTGTAGATGCCAATAATAAAATGTTTCTTGCCTCTTTTTCTAGTGTATATTTTACCTTATGTTCTCCTTAAAGTCCTTTCATTCCATGTTTAGGTAGTGATAAGGTGGGAACACAATCTATATTTGCCTGAGAGCAGTCTGGGTAATTTCTGCAGCCAGGTGCTGCTGGTAGATAATTCCTAATGAACTTTCTTAGCATAAAAAACCAACTCTCTTTATTGATTGGAATAAATTACAGGGTGTTGTAAGATTTGCCAATATTTTTCTTGTTTTTTTGGGTGGTGGTTGGGTTGGAGAATTTGAACTGCAAAGCTGCTGCATGACATTATGCGCTCAGTGGCAATGAAGAATACTTTCATTAAATGAATTCAGACACATGAAGTACAAACAGAGAATCCAGATGGTTGACATATTTCTTTGCAGAACACAAAAAACAAATGGAATGCTGAAAGTAAATTGAGTAGTTAAGTTGATGTTCATCCAGTGAGATGGGTGTTAGTCTTAATCAACGGGTGGGATCTATAATCTTGCTGAGCTCCTCCAGTTTTGTCATTCTTACTTTCTCGCTTTCTTTCACCATCTGGAAAATCGACAGAACAGAGAAATGAGAGAGCATATTAGTACAACTCAAAATTGTCCTCAGCCTGGACTTACTATTAAACCATACAAAATTTCCACCTCTTTCCGATGTAGGAATGTGGAGTGTTACAGAAAAGTCGGTACGTATAGGTTAACGGTCCATCACAGACGATCCAAAAGTTCATGGATGATTTGATACTAGATGGATAGTAGAAGGCTATTAATAAACTACAAAATTTCCACCTTTCTCCGACGTGTGAATGTGAGTTTGCTTGCTATTCATTTGCATTTTCCTTTTCCTCAGCAACAAAACTCGTTAACCAAAATAACTATGGAGACGAGAATTGAAAACGGAATTTACCTCTACTAATGTGGTCGTTAGTTGATTCTTTTCACTGTTCTTTTCCTGGTAAGCTTCCAAGATTTCCTTGTATTCCTTCTCCTGTTGCCAATTGAATCCAGAAACCCTCATTCTATATTTTAGATTCTAAACTTTACATCCATTCAAAAAAAAAAAAAAAAAATTACAAAATTCATGATTGTGAACAAACTGTGACACTCATTTTGGGGGTTTACCTTCTTCTGGCAGCTTTGTCCTAGTGATTTTAACTCACGATTAACTAGATCAATCTTCTTGCGTACAGCAGCAACTTCCTTCCTCATGGGATCTGTCAAAACTTCCAGCTCCTAAAAGCATTGTAGGGAAATAGAAAGATGATTAACTTGTATAATTCACGAGTATAGAGAATTTTCGATTAACTTGTACAAGTTTCTCTTCTCCAAGAAACTTACTTCCCAGACTTGAGACAAACGTCTGGTTTCTTCTTCAGCACGGCCGAGCTTAAACTCGACCTTCTCCTTCACCTCCATCTTCTTCTTCTCAATCTCTTCCTCTCTAGCCTGAAACGACGCGATAGCCGCTCTCGAGATGTCTTCATCATCGTTTTCGTCCACAGAGAAACGCCCGGCGGCACCACTTCCCGTAGTTGTTAAGTTCTTCATTATTCCACCCAGAGTTTGTTTTTCACTACCAGTAGTAGGATTTACTGTTGCTTCTGCATCTGTGTCCTGATCTCCGGTACTTATTTTATCCTCCATTGTTGCTTTTGCTTAAAAACTCTCTCTCTCTCTCTCTCTCTCTCTCTCTCTCTCTCGCTCTCTCTCTCTCTCGCTCTCTCTCTCTCTCGCTCTCTCTC
>JAOTQG010121348.1:0-10676 GCA_025631175.1 Iris virginica | reverse complement strand
ATCCATGATTGATTATCAATATTACTTTATACATATTCAAGAAATATTAATTGCTTGTATTAATTAATTTCTCATTCAAAGTATGCATTTTGTGTCTACCTATTTTTATAGCCCATATCATATAAACGCGATCAAAATGCAAACGCCTAAAAAGTACGCCCTTGCAGTAGCTTTGACTAGGGCTGAGCCAAAAAATAAATAAAATCGAACCAATCGAATCAAATCGAGTAAATCGATCAAAAATAAATCGAACCAATGTATTGATTTGGTTTCGATTTTTAGTACTATCAGAACCGAGAATATTGGTTTGATTGTGGTTTAGCCGTGATATTACACTTTTCAAAACGAATCGAACCGAGATAATATTACTATTATATTTTTTTTTTACTTAGTTAATTACTTATATACACTTATATTATCAATACATTTATATTCCATAATATTGAGTACTGTATTTATATAAATTTTCACTCTTTTCCTTTTACTTTCGGTTTTTTCTCATTTAACTTTCATAATAGAGAATTATGTTCACTTAAATGTTGTAAATTGAATCATAAAATTTATCTTTTTTGTGATTGAAATCTTTACTCTATGAATTTATTTTACCACCTATTGAAATTAAAAAATTATATAATTTCTTTTTGAAAACTGAAAATTTATAAAAAACAAACCGAAAAATATATAATTGAAGAGTCGATTTTTCATGTTTTTTGGTTGATTTTGATTTTGAAAAATGATAAAACCGAACCTTTGATTTGGTTGCAATTTTGATCAAAAGTGATCAAAATCGAATCGAATCAAACCATGATCACCCCTAGCATTGACCAAGTTAACATATAGTGGAGCAAATTTTAAGTTAACATACACTATTTTATTTTAAGAAAAATTGTAAATATACTGGGGGAAAAATAATAGTAAAATTAATTAAATGCAACTTTGAAGTTTATGACTATTGTGTCCACAAGTTTTTGATATGGAATTTAGTGCATTAATCGACCTCGTGTTATGGAGATTGAGGAGTCATTCTGAACTTTGACAACCTTTTATTTTCGTTGATATTGACAATGTCTAGTAGTCGAGGGGACTCGTTCGTCACTATGAAGGGAGTGTGTTCCTCAGAGAGAGAGAGAGAATTGGGGGAGTGGATCAACATGTATAATTTGGCGGTGATGATGTTCTTTTTAGTTGAATCAACAGAGAGAATAGATGAAATGAAAAAAAATGTCGGAGGCTCACGTGTGTAAAGAAAGAGGGAAGGAACGGAAGAGAGAGCCACAGAGAGAGAGAGACTTAGAATTGGATCACAAGTTCGATCAAATATAATTTTTGATTCGTTTCATCATTTTTTCTTTGTTTCTCTCTTACTTATTCATTTTTATCATTATAAAATTTCATATAATATCATCAAAAATTATTAAATATCACATTTGTGATCAAAGTCTTAAAGGTTGTGTTCTCCTGGGTGATTTTCACCCAGGTTTTCTGATTTTTGATTTTTTTCTCTCATTGGTCACACACTTTTTCTCTCTATCTCTCTCTTATTTTTACTATAATCATTATAAAAACCCAAAAATTAAATCAATAAATCACTCATCCAAACGCAACCAAAATTTTTAGTTATAACGAAAAAATTATATGCTGGTAGGTAGGGCGGTAAGATCATGACATAAAGAGAAAAGTGGAAACAATGGTGGTGATGAGCTGGTGATTGGGGCGACATAAAGGGGAGGAGAATGATGGAAAGGACAGGAACAAGAGAAAAATAATGTATTGATGTAATTAGGTAAAATGAGTGAACACAACCTAATATTATACTAGCACGTGACCTACTTTTATTATGATGTGTTTGATTTGAGGAAAAATACAAGAAATGAAGAATGAGGAGAAAAATTTGATATATATGTCGCATTTTGTTTGTAGTTAATTGTTTGGCGAGGGCGGGGGGATTAAATGTGAGGGAGAAGAAAAGTGGAAGAAATTGAAAATACCTCTTCTTTAGTAAAAAAGTTACCTTTTAAATTTGAGACGAAAAATAGAAGGAAGAATTAGATTTTCATACTCTTTGCAATTTTTTTCATTCATTCCTATATTTCATATCAAATCAGTAAAAAAAAATATTTTTTTTTATTTATATATTCAACCAAACTTTTTCATTCATTCATATTTTCCGTCTCTCCAAGTAAGAAAACCTTATGTGAATTAGTCCACAAAATTGACACTTTATAACTAATAAAACTTTTTGCGCTGAATCACGAAGACAACTTATCATATCTGCACATAAAAATTAAAATTATTCTAGTGATTTTCATGTATAATTATAACATTTTTTTTTATATAGATACCCCTCTGTATATTTACTCCTTCCATCAACTTAAAAAATTAAAATTCAGATTTGCAGATAAATTGACAACTTTGCATACCAAAATAAATAAATAAATGATTAAATTGTTCAGAAGAAAAAAAAAATTTAACTTTTCAATTAGGACGGAGATAGTACACTATTACACATAATTTTTAAAACAACTCATTCATCTTTTTATTTTTTCATCTCACTCTATCTTATCCTAAATTATCTCATTCTTTTTTATTTTCTTTTACATCTCATCTTTTACCTTTACATATAGAAACCAAAGTATATTTTTTCACAAATAATCATATAAATTTATTCAAAATCAAACTATAAAAAATAATAACAGTTCAGTATTACCTAAAAAAATCTATAGTACAAATAAAAATTGATTTTACTATCCATTGATTTGACATGATGAATAATGAAAGTGTGAAACCAATCATTCGATTATACTTTTTGAAAATTTAAATTATTTCAATATTAATCATTGATTTTTAAGACCATTTTTAAGTTTTTATTTTTCTTTTTTTATTTATAATATAAAAATTTATTATATTTATAACTATCATATTACTCCCTTCATCCACAATAGATAAATTTTAAAACTTAGACGCACTTATTAATGAGTAATATATATTAACAAATTTATCATTATTAAATTATATATTTTTGATTGATGATAAAATAAGTAAATATAATTAATGGTCATCGTTAGTTGGGAGAATATAAGGATAAATTAAGAAAATATGAATAAAAAAAGTCTAAGATTCTTAAAAGAATAACTATTTTGGCACAATTTGTTTTTATACTAAAAAACCATCTATTGTGGGATGGAGGGATTAATTTTTAAAATTAAAATTTTTTACACACTAATCTATATTACAATTTAAGGAGATTTTTACTAGGGTTAACTGTATTTTATGTCCTAAAATTTTTGTGATATCGTAAAACGAGCCCTCAGTTCTCGAACTTTACATTTTGAACCCTAAAATTAATTTTTTTTTGTTGTAATTCGAATCTTTTTCGACAGTTTTCGTAAAAAACTAACGGGGACTCGTTTTGCGAGCTCACTAAAACTTTAGCGTTTAAAATGCGAGTGACCCATAAATCTTAATTTTTGTAAACTTTGAACTAATATTATGTTCTCAAATAAATATTTATATTATATTATATTATATTTTCAATTTAAATAAATTTAAATTTAATCCACTAATTATGATTTAAAGTTACAAAAATATTTAAATTAAAAATTATATCTTAATTCAAAATATCTCATTATATGCTAAATACATCCTAATTATATCGCAAATAACTAATTAAAAATTACAAATTAACTAAAACTAAACATTGCTTATTAGACAAAATTAAAGATTACAAAATTACTTACACCTATTTTACTTTAATTAATTCCGTCTAATACCTTAATTAATTTAATATAATATTTTAATTAATTTTTGCTACTACATTAATACCTAGTTAATACTTTAATTATATAGTAATTAAATAATTTAATTAAATACCTTAATTATATTACATTGTAATTATTTCACCTAATACCTTAACTAATTCCACCTAATATCTTAATATCTAATTGATGCTTTAATTATATATTACTTAAATAATTTAATAAAATATAATAATTAATTAAGTTACCTAAATATCTAATTAACTCCTTAATTATATCTAACTCACCCATTTCCCTTTCTCTTCCCTCAACCCAATTCTCTCACCTACCAAAACCCAAAAATTCACCCGTAGACTTCTACCCCTAACCCGTCTAATCTATCTCCACCTTCTTCTTTCTTTAAATCCGACCACGACTAATTAAAGTATTTTGTTAAGTTATTTATGTAAGATATATTAAGATATTAATTAGTTATTAAGGTATTAGATGGAATTAATTAAGGTACTAGGTGAAGTAATTAAGATAAAATATAATTAATTTATTTAATTTATTAATTTAAGTAATATATAATTAAAAATTTAATCAGGTATTAATATAGTAAAAAAAAGTAATTAAAATATTATTAAGATATTAGGTGAAATTAGTTAAAGTAAAACAATTGTAGGTAATTTTGTAGTCTATAATTTTATTTAATATATAACATTTAATTTTAGTTAATTTTAATCTATAATTAGTTATTTGGGATATAATTAGTATGTAGTTAGTATATAATTTGATATTTTTAATTAATATATGATTTAACATAAATAAGTTTTAAATTTTAATCATAATTAGTAGTTTAAAATTTAAATAAAAAAATAATATTAGATAATATAAATATTTTTATAAAAAATTGATATTAGTTCAAATTTTACAAAAAATAATATTTATGGGTTAATCGCCCTTTAGTCCCTAAAATTTTCGTGAGCTCGCAAAACGAATCTCTCGTTAATTTTTGACGACAACCGTCGAAAAAGATTCGAATTATAACAAAAAACTAGCTTTAGGGTCCAACTTATAAATTTTAAAACTCAAGGGCTTGTTTACGAATTCACGAAAAATTTTAAGAACTAAAACGCAGTTAATCTTTTTTACTATACATTGAAGTATTCATTGATTTGAGCAAATGAAAAGTGAAATTAGTTATTTAATTCATACTTATTTAAAAATTGTAATCATTAATTTTTAACATAATTTTTTATTTTTATTTTTCCTATTTTTAATTTATAGTATAAAAATTTATTATATGACACTTTTCATATTATTTTTAAAAATTAATTTTTACGTGACCGCCAAGCCCTAGTATCACACAAAATTGATCGAAATGCCCTTTCAAATTTTGATGACTGGCGGCTACTAGTACTAGTACTAGTAGTAGCCAAATAAACCATTTTACTAGTAGTAATTTATTAGTACCTGTCACAGAATCTCTCCAATTTTTCCGGTCAGCTACGTCTCTTTTTTAGCTTTACCGGTTCCTCTATTCCTCTACTACTACTTTTCTTCTTCTTCTTCCTCCTCCTCATTCTCCAAACGTCGGTCGTAATTTGGTACGCCTCTCTCTCTCTCTAGATTTTTCAACTGGTAATTCCTGATTATTTTTGTTCGTTTCGTTCAGTTCATTTTGATTACATTTTTTTTGTTTGTAAATGCTTTGATTCATGATCGATCATTTGTTGAACCCTAGGATTTTCCATTTGTCGAAAGCGTACCAGATATGCTTCCAAAAATGAATGTTTTTTTTGTATGATTTCAGTGTTAGATCTGTATTTGTTCTATTTCTAACGAGGATTGATGCGATTCTGCAGGTGTACTCGTGAGCTATGGTGTTCTTCAGGAGTGTTTCACTGCTTTCGAAGCTCCGTTCTCGTGTTGTAAGCTTGTTTGTTTACGTTTTTTTTTTTTGGCAGCGTGGTTGTGTTTGTGATCGGTTGTTTCTGCGTGCCTGTATGCCTATGCTTTTGTTTTTGGAGCACGACCTTGTAATGGGCCCTTTTTTTTTTCTTTCTTTTCTCGTGACAAGAGTTGTAATTGGACTTTCTGAAGTGAATTGTGTGATACTTGGAAGAAGATTTTGTTATGAATTAAATAAGTAAAAGCGGACTATTTCTTTTGGGACGAAGGGAGTATTCGCTTCTCTCAAAAATTGTTTCAAAAACTGTAAGACTTGTGTGGTTCTTTTCATTTTATCTTGCAGTCATGTTTCGACTTTAAGGTGGATTTGAAAAGTCAAATACAATATTTTCTTTGAGGATGAACTTAGTACTTGATTGTAGATATTGGTTGGCTGCACCAACATCGTCCATTTTATGATAATTTTCTTTTTTACTGGTTGATAGGGTCAACAGTCTAATCTGAGCAATTCCGCGCGCTGGCTTCAAATCCAGACGTCTTCTGATCTAGTAAGCTTGTGTTACTTTACTAGCTAGAATTTTCTGTTTCTGACTCTATGAACATTTTGAAGCTTTGACATTGTGATCTACTCACAATGCCAGAATGAAAAAAAGAAAAGAAAAAAAGAAAGAGGACACCGAGAGCAAAAATTTGCTTACTCAAACTCATGAAGCATATATCAATTTCTATCCATTGTATACCCTTCTAAGTTTATTTATAATTAATCAATTGACGTGGTTTTCGTTGTTTCAATCCTTTATGCCATTTCATCCATTTACTCGTATCAGGGAAGATAATGGTCCTCCTATTCATCTAATGTGATTATGGGGCGATAGGGAAAGTTCCTTTGCATACTACCTCCCCGTAGAGACCCTTTGAGCGGACCCCCTCAATTAGTGGGTGCTGTTTAAAGGGACCTCTGAGTCTGGTGATGATTTATTTCTCCATGCAGATTCTTATGGAATGATTTGTTCATTGTTATCGTGGAGTTGAGGGTTGCCAAACTCAAACATGTTCTACCCATGACGTTACGTTAATATTATTGTTCCTAGAGTATAGCTGATTGCTGATTAGTATATTATTTCCAGATAAAAGTTGTCAGTTAAAAATAAATGTTCTTATCTCGGTCCAGTTTAGTTTGAATCAGTTCTTCCTTACGAAAGGAATTGCTTATACTAATTGACCATGATATCCTGAAGAAACAGACAGGAATGCAAATATGATTGTTCGGGTTTTGAGACATCCATTTCTGATGCACACACGAGTAGGTTATACATTTTAAAGCATGTATGGATGTACATCTATTTATTTATCTTTATTCTAATATTGGTTAGTTAAATCAACTATCTCCCAGCATTTGTACTGCCATCTTCTGGTGGCTGGGAATTGGGAAATGAGAAATAGAGCTATTGGTTAGTAGAATATGATGTTCACACTAAACAGCGATATGTTTTATTTCTCAAACATCGTGTGATCACATGCATATTGAGGTTGAGAACAGTGGAAGAGCATCACATATACTAAGTTCAGACCTTGCTTGGTCTTTATATCGTGGTTATGCAAGGGTACAAGTAGCTAATTCTCATAAAACTTTTCTGATGCACACACTATGAATTTTAAGATACTCTTTATGAGGTTCTCTGTTTAATGATCGTGGGTAAAATTGATATTATACTTCTAAATATTGCATCTTATTGAGATGTACATTTGTAAGTATTGGTGTGGAAAATGCATGGTGAATTTCTAAATAACCTCACACTGTCAAACAGACTCAAACTCCGGTTTTATTCCTTTTTGCTATCATTGTATTGCTTCTGTTGGTGTGATAGTTTATTAATATCAACCTGCATATATATGATCTGTACTATTTTGTTGATACCACCTATAATACAATAATTTTCTTTGATAGAAAGTTCTGAGTAAGTTGTTCTCTATAATGTAGGACCTTCATTCTCAGCTTAAGGAATTGATTCCTGAACAGCAGGTAAATATACGTTTTCAGTTTTCCTATTAGATAGAGAACCTGTAGTAAATGTTATTTTCCACCCTGTTTTAGCATTCCTACCAAGTTTAAATTTAGTTAACTTATCATAAACTTTCACTCCTGGCTGGATTCCTGATTTAACTTCAAATGATGAATCAATCCTACACAATTATTTTATGTATCTGCATATCTCTTATGTCTCAGCTGGGTTACTGTCCCCCGTTTTGTTTAACATTTTTCTATCTGCCAAAGTACTGTGCCTGGAAGAAGAGTTGAAATATTGATTCCCTCATAGTCTTAGTAGATGTGGCTTGGGATATTTTAGAACAATGGGTAGCAATTACTGCCTTCACAAACAGTATGCGTTATTGAGTTGTTGAAGGATTGTGGACTGCCTGGGAGTGGACCTGGTAGAAGAGGTTATATACTTATATATATTTCATCCGTAGCTTTACTAGTTAGAGGCTTATGGCTGTAGAATTTAGAATTAAGGGTCAAGAATTATGTCTTTTATGAATAATATCCTTGTGTTGCTAAGCTGCTAAAGTTTTGATTGGAAGTTCATAAATATCTAGAATTGTTTCATTAATCTCTTTTTCTGACATTTGGCTAACCATATGGTTTTTAATTATACAAGTGAATCTATACAAGGTGGTAGAACTGCAATTTTCAAACAGTTCTGGTAAAAGCATGCACAGTATTTCAATTTTATCTCTACGCTCTTATTCTAATTTTTTTTGCAACAGGAGCGCCTGAAAAAGATCAAGTCAGAATATGGAAAAGTGCAACTTGGAAACATTACTGTTGATATGGTAATGATGTTGATTGCTTTGTGTTTCTCGGCTAATATTTACTGGGATATCAGTGTTGTATTCCTTCTAAGATTGCTATCTTCCAATGTTCAGTCTACTCATATATCTTGAATTATTTCTAATTAGCCCTTTACAAAACTTAAAGGTACTTGGTGGGATGAGAGGAATGACAGGGTTACTGTGGGAAACTTCATTACTTGATCCAGATGAGGTATGTTTGATACCCAACTGATGGTGGAGTTTCTGTCAGTTCTTTATGCTGTAGGAGTTCATATTTTAGTTGGTCATGCGATTTGTAGGGAATTCGCTTTCGGGGTCTGTCTATACCTGAATGTCAGAAGGTATTACCAGCTGCTAAGCCTGGTGGCGAACCATTGCCTGAGGGTCTTCTCTGGCTCCTTCTAACTGGAAAGGTGCATACTCAAGTCTTGTGTAGTACATTATTTATTGGACAGTAAAGACTTTGCCAAGAATTTTGTAGTACTCATAATTACCATTTTTACTTCGGCACGCTCTTTGCTGCCCCCCCCCCTCTCTCTCTCTCTCTCTCCCCTTGAGGTGGGCGGGTGATCTTATAGCTTTTATCTTTTGCTATTTAGCATGTACCGTTTGTCTTTATATATGTTCTTTTGTTTAAAGGTACCAAGTAAAGAACAAGTGGATGCATTGTCCAAGGAACTCAGGAGTCGTGCTGTTATCCCAGGTCCCAAAATTTTCATTTCTGGTTTTAACTGCTATATTGATCACATGCAATGAATATGATCATTTGTGTGTCTCAAGTTATCATTCTAGATGGGATGTTATCTAAAATGATGTAATATGAGGGTTACTCTTATGCTTGCGAGTAGTCTAGGTAGCTTCTTTTCTGTCACTCCAATTGGCTTAATCGAGAACTTAGTAGACCTTCAATGCATATTTTTCCTTTCTAGGCCTTGGTGTGAAGTTGGATGTCCACATAGGTCAACCAGTAATGTATAAGACATGCTGCAAGACAATTCTTCTACTTTTGCTTCGTTTCTGTTAGTCATGTGAGTGTTCATTGATGTAACATTTTATGTTGCAGATCATGTGTATAAAACCATTGATGCATTGCCCACTACAGCTCATCCAATGACACAGTTTGCAACTGGAGTTATGGCTCTTCAGGTTATTAATTGAACTGTTTAAATTACTCTTATAATTATAACAATGCATCTAAATGATTGAGATTTGGTGGTTTTTTGATGAGCACTCGAGGGACTACAAGTTTAAATCAGTCTTTTGTTGTTCTTCCTTGAGCACTTTGATATGTTGGAACCTATGAAGTGCTAAGAGATCTTATGTGTCTTGAGAGCTCTCTTCTTTTTCCTGTGTTGATTGTTTTGGTGGGTGTACTATAAACTAATCAATTTTCATCTTTCAGGTTCAAAGTGAATTCCAGCAGGCTTATGAGAAGGGGATCCATAAATCAAAGTATGTTACCTCTAAGCAGTTTTTATATTAACCATCCATTCCCAGTACATAGAAACAATTGACCTTATCTCATTTTAGGTATTGGGAGCCAACTTTTGAGGATTCTCTCTCTTTGATTGCCCAATTACCAGCTGTAGCTGCTTACATCTACCGCAGGTCAGTGAATATATCATCTTCTGGTCATTATCTTGTAACTTGTACCATGGTTCATTTTGTTTCTTCTTTTTCCTTTTAGAGCTAACACCTTATGGAGAGGAGTTAGGTTCTTGTACCCGTGTTTGTACAAAATTTGTTTGTGTAAATCTTATACAACATTTTATATGATCGTGTTGTTTACTGAAGAGGATATGCAGCCCCTTCTGTTTTTTTGTATGCGTAGCAGACAAATGCAACAATTCATACATTTGCCGGTTTATGTTTATGGGTTATACTTCATATTTGTTTTGATATTATGTTTGGAGACATTAGAAGTGTGATTGTGTTAATACTTGCCCTGCTTTTGTGAAGGATTTACAAAAATGGAGAACATATATCTGTGGATGACTCGCTTGATTACGGTGCAAACTTTGCACATATGCTTGGATTTGATAGTCCCAGCATGCAAGAACTTATGAGGCTTTATGTCACCATCCACACGTGAGTTTATATTTCTATCTTCCTAGAAAATAGGACTCTGTGATACAAGTTGTTTACATGTGTTATGCACCCTCGCGTGGCCCCCCCCCCCCCCCCAAAAAAACC
>JAOTQG010121337.1:0-10677 GCA_025631175.1 Iris virginica | reverse complement strand
TTTTTTGTCCCCCACACTTGCCTTGGAAATTGTGGCTTGCCTTGAAAATTGTGGCTTTTGTTACTATTCATTTGAGAGATACTATTCATTTGGCTGAGTTGTTTTATAGTATAGATATTTTTAATTAAAAAAATAATTATATGTATATTTTACATATATTTTTAAAATAATTAAGTCAATAAATAAAAAAATTACACATTTCCCTACACATATTTTTTGTCCCCCATTTTTCCATCACCCATCTCTCTTCCCAACACACACCCATCCACATATATTTTTTTGTCCCCCTTCCCCCATACACTCACACACTTATCCACATATTTTCCAAAAATTTACTATTCATTTGAGTTACTATTCACTTGATTGTGGAGTCCATGCCTTATTTTATAAGATAGATATCCTTCCACAGCTTAGTACCGCACCGTACAATTTAGTCCATCTTAAGCTTCGTCTCGAGCTTAACCTCTCAAGCTTTGAATGGACATCTTATTGCTCATGACAAGCTCTCCACTCCCTTGGAAAGGCACATTGCAAATTCCCAAAAAAAAAGGTGAAAAAAATAATTTTTTAATATACTTCTATTTTAGGTATAAAATTCAATGACTAAAAATTATGTTAATTTTCAATATTTTTCTACTTTCATGAATATAATTATGTTTATAAAAATTACTCCCTTTATTTTCTTTTAGCTGTCGTTTTAATTAAAAAAATATTTAAAAATAGCTCTCATTTAAAGATTTTTAGGAACTTTATATAATTATTTTAAATTTATTTTTCATTATCTCAACTAAATATAAGTATTAAATATATCTGTATATTTTATTATGGGATTAGCTAATATTTCCACTAGTTGTAGGAGGTTAGCAATGTTCTCATTTTTACTTTTCCAAAATATTCTCACTTTTTTAATTTTTATATTTATTTGGAGGGGTAAAAATGATAAAAACGTGTATAAAAAAATGTGCATGATAATTAATTATCATCTCAATCATTGCCCTAATCAATGTTTCAAGTACTTTTCACATGCATTAAACACAAGCACATTTTTTTTATACATGGTTTTGATATTTTTATCCCTCCAAATAAATATTAAAAATTTAAAAGTAAGGATATTTTAGGAAAGTAAAAATAGGGACATTGCTAAATTTCTACCACTAGTGAGGATATTAGTTAAACTCTTTTATTATTGATAAAAAAATTATTTAATAATGATAAATTTATTAAAACCACACCTCAAAGAACCGAGGAAGTATATAGTTTTGAAATGTGCAAAAAAAATGAAAAACAGCTGAGAAAACGATGGACCGGGTTAAAAGAGAAACAAAACAACAAAAACTAAAGGCGTTTATTTCATGGCTGTAGCCCAACGGCCATGATCTCCTCTCTTCTAAATCCAACGGCCAACATTACTTATTGACCTCGACCTTAACGAAAACTTCAAATTTTTGTTGCTCCCTTAATACAGAGTACTACTACTATAGCAGTTGGGCGATCGCACGAGACGAAGCTACTGCTCATTTCTCACACTCACAACAATGGCGGCATCAGCTTCGTCAACTCTCTCCCAAGCCCTCCTCACCGGCTCTGTCATCAACCAATCCCCGACCCACAAACCCACCCCTGTGTCCACCCTGATCAGCCTCCCGTCCATCAATAATTCCACTCCAATAAAGCCCACCCTCAAATCCGCTCTCTCACGCGCCCCGCGCCCCGTCGCCGCGAGGGCCGCCGCGACTGGGACTGCGGTGGTGGAGAAGAGTGCTGAGGTGGAGTTGGTAGAGAAGTCAATTAACACGATCAGGTTCCTGTCGATAGATGCGGTGGAGAAGGCGAATTCGGGTCACCCGGGTCTGCCCATGGGGTGCGCCCCGATGGGTCACATACTGTACGACGAGGTGATGCGGTACAACCCGAAGAACCCGTTTTGGTTTAACAGGGATCGGTTTGTGCTGTCGGCTGGGCACGGGTGTATGTTGCACTATGCTCTTCTTCACTTGGCTGGCTATGACAGTGTCAAGGTATCAACTTTTCTTAACAAACAACCTTTTCTTTCTTTTCGTTAGTTGACTCGTTACGTTGACTCAATGCTGCTTACTTGTGAATGGTTTATTGGGTCCTCACTGATTTTTGTGTTAATCTTAAGTGAAGATTCAATCATGCGGACCGTCTTGAAGATTAGCTTCGTGATTTTCTATTAATTGTCCTTTATTTTTACTTTTCTTTGTATCATAACTTTTCTCATTGTACTTGTAGTATTGTTTAAAATGAATTTTCATTGTAGAACAATTAATGATTATCGAATCTTAAATTACACAGACACTTATAAATTAATCAACACGAAGACAATATTAAATAAGCATTCGATATATATTTATCATGTTCTAAAAAAATTTAACTCAATCATTGTAACAATATTGATAAATTATCAATAACAGCTTTTGTAAATTCGCAAGAACTAGCAACTTATTATAAATGTTTGATTAAAATTTAATCAAATCAACCAAAAACAACCGTATGGGGAAGAGTTTTATGAGCTTTTGGTGACGGAGGGAAATATCCATGAATAGTTACAGTAGTAGGAATACTTGTTCTAGGAATAACTGCTCTAGGAATAGTTGTTCGCACGGGTGAAGGAGCCGGAACGGGTGCCGTGGTACAATGTTGCCACAGTTTTGCGCTCCAACTTGCGAGTTGCACAGTCTGACTTCCCTTTGTTGTTTCGAGACCAAGTTTAGTTAAGTCATCATGACATTGTTTTCCCATGGCAACAATCTGCGTGCAACATAATTTACCCAAATTCGTCGACTTGAGCTTAAGGTGTTCTTTGAGACTCTCTTTGCAATCTTTCGATATCTTATTCCAGCAGGTTTTGATCACATGGTCGCGAAAACTTTCGGACGATTTGGGGCTCTTGGGAGGGGATGCGATAATGTTTCTGGGTGATTTGAGGCTTTGGGGAGGGGATGCAACTTCTGCCAGCCCTTGCGTGACCAAGATGGCAGTGATGGCTAGTGAAAGTGCAATTGGGATGTACTTTCTAGCGGGATTCGCCATTTTTGGATGATGAAAAATCCTTTTGATTTTTTGGTTAAAGCAAAAGGTTTGATGTTGGAGTGAGATTGTGAGAAAATTCGACCGTAGTTGTTTATATAGGTTTGGATTTAAATCGGGTGATAAATGAAGGTAAAGCCGTTTGAAATATGCAATAAATGTATCTCTCTCTTCTTTAAGAAATGTATTGGAGTTACGAATTCACAATTTTTTCGACCCAATAATGATGACATGTTTTTTTGATAATTTAACTTTAATCTCCTTGCGACATTTACTATGAATTATATTAGTCTGTCTTCAACAAGATTGTCTTGTTTGCTTTAACACGATAAGATTCTTGTAAGTTTGACTCGTTGATGACAGATGAATGGGGGGGGGGGGTAGTGATTCCCATTTCCCATGACAGAGAACTTGTTTGAGTTCAAGATTGGAGCTGGGGTGGGTTTTTGAGCAAATAATGTTCACAAAATGAGTTAATTTTTATTCCCAGCAAATTCTAAAGGCTATTCTATTGGTTATAATTGTAATTAGTTGCCTGATTTTCTTAAATACTTGGCTGAGATGGTAAAGGGTTCAGGAAATCTCTTCTCCAGATTATTTTATAAATGATTGATCAAATAACTGATCTTCTATAGTAACCATTAGCTAGATATTGGAAAGAAACAAATGAGCTGGCCAAAAATCCATTAACTTGGGTATTCCTTTTGACTAAGAAACTTGATGTATCAAAATCAACGGTTTTCTTAATGCTTAACTTGATACAGATTTCGTTATAGCATATATATTCTTTTGTGCTTGTAAGTTATAGTTTCTTCTGAAATTTGTAGCCTAGTTTTGTCAGCTAACCTATTTTGTGATTGAATTCAATAACCTAGGAAGAAGATTTGAAAAGTTTCCGGCAGTGGGGAAGCAAAACGCCTGGCCACCCTGAAAACTTTGAAACACCAGGAATTGAAGTCACAACTGGTTTGATTTTATTCCATTTCACTTCAGATAATTCCCTTTCTGTGTACTGACAACTGTGAATATTTTCTGATTTTCATTTTTTTTTGTGTAGGCCCTCTTGGTCAGGGTATTGCAAATGCAGTCGGTTTGGCACTTGCGGAGAAGCATTTAGCTGCCCGATATAACAAACCTGGCAGTGAGATTGTTGATCACTACACGTAAAACATCTTACATCCTAACACACTTACCATCAATATGCCATAAGTTATGTGTCCTTACTCATGGACATGGGCTCTAATTCATAGACAGATATAGCCTTTATTGGTGCTGCAATTAAAGCTAACACCCTTACCATCAATATGCCATAAGTTAATATCCTCTAAAACGTTCAAAAAGGATTCCATGGTCGTATTAGATATTTGACTCAATCTTTTTGTAGATTTGTATAAATTCTGTATGAGTAATGCTACATAGCACCAAAAAGTTACGATTCTTTTTGCTACAAAACCAGTTTGGCGATCAATGTTTGGTCATGTGATTTGAAAGAATGTGGGACCCATCACTAAATGCTACTTCCTCCGTCCCTAAATGAGTGTCCTGTTTGATTGAAAAAGCTGTCCCAACTTTCCATCAAACAAGATACTAATTTAGGGACGGAGGGAGTTTTCAGATCACACAACCAATCATTAACTATTTGTTGGTTAATTTAATTGGTTCTGTAGCTAAAAAATTCGTAATTTTTTGGCGCTATGTAGCCTTACTCTTTGTGTCTACATAGAAAACAGGACATACATGTTTCCTATTTTTTTGGTAGGTTTTTATTTGTATGGTTGACGTGTTTACCACTTCAGTACAAAGAAAAGTTGTCTTCATGAAAAATTTAGGCTCTTTTGAATCAAAAGTTAAAGTATTTTATTCGTATTTAGTGTAGCGGTAAAATTCTATGACATGGAAATGAAGTTGACTACGCATTCAGTTCCTGGGAAAATCGTGATAATACAATTGAAATAAGCAAATTAAATGGATAATAGCATTATTATAAAAGGAAAATGCTACAAGTAACCTTACTACTTAGGCATTCTTTTAAGATCTAAACTTGGGAATACATTGCATTTGGATTCCTTTGTACAACCTTGCAACAATTTCGAATGCTAGTGTGATGGGTTCCAATACAGAAACTTTCGAGTTTGGATTCTTAAATATTACCCTCGGGGCACTTATTGTATGTGATCCTTAAATATGAACAGTGGTCGATAAAATAGTGAGTGAGCTGGATAACTTTGTACAACTTATACTCAATTATTTGCCATCTCTCATGGTAATTAATCCGCACCCTCTGATCCATATTGAGTGTCTTTTTGGTTTTTCATGGAAGTTAAGGAAGTTGACTTTTGAGCAGTTTTAGTAACACGTATATAAATACCCTTTCGTAGCATTACAGGTGCACGTTAAGATATACATGATAGTTTGCAAATGTGGATTTAGTAACTTTAGTAGAAAGGGGACAACCATCTTGAAAATACTATTAGTTGGTACTTTTGAGTTTTGACTAAGGGGCTCTAGCTCCACCGTTACCAACTAGTCTCTCCCAAGGGAGATGTCAGGTATTCACGTCTTGGGAAAAGCACTATAGTTAGTCTTTAAAGCCCTACCTTTGTAATAAATAATAAGCGTTGGGGTAAGGTCCACAAACCCTCAAACCTTTAAAAGAAAAATAAAAGTTGGCACTTTCGTATAGACATTTCTATGCTAGTTATTTGTTGAAATCACATTTCTTTAGCAATGTTTGGCCTAAACTCATTTACATGCTTTCTATTAGGTATGCCATACTTGGGGATGGCTGTCAAATGGAAGGAATTTCAAACGAGGCTTGCTCCCTTGCTGCGCACTGGGGACTTGGCAAGCTGATTGCATTCTATGATGACAATCATATCTCCATTGATGGAGACACACAAATAGCTTTCACCGAGAACGTTGAGAAGAGGTTTGAGGGGCTCGGGTGGCACGTTATTTGGGTTAAGAATGGTAACACCGGATATGATGAAATCCGTGCTGCCATCAAGGAAGCCAAGGCAGTCAAAGATAAGCCTACTTTGATCAAGGTCTTTCTATAACTTCTTTGTTAATAGCTTGTATTGAAAGGTTCCTTTTCTTCTCCGGGAATTTGCATTTTATATTTTTATGACTATATTTTTATATTTAGTTCTGCTAGCGTGGTAAAGAACAAAACTCACCTCACGCTTTCTCAAGCCTTGTGTCTACGGCTAAGTACTGCTTAAATATGATTCCGTTTAACCACCTATTTGCGCAGGTGACAACCACCATCGGCTTTGGGTCCCCAAACAAGGCTAACTCATACAGTGTGCATGGAAGTGCCCTGGGAGCTAAAGAAGTGGATGCGACGAGGCAAAACCTCGGATGGCCATATGAGCCGTTCCACGTGCCAGAAGATGTTAAAAAGTAAACTTAATGTTTTAGAATTAATTGTTCCTATCCTCAATGCTTTTCCTTGGATTTTTAAATCTTATAATGAACCTTATGGGCTTTAAGGCACTGGAGTCGCCATGACTCCGAAGGAGCTGCCCTTGAAGCTGAATGGAATGCTAAGTTTGCAGAGTATGAAAAGAAGTACAAGGAAGAAGCCACAGAACTCAAGTCTCTTATTTCTGGTGAATTCCCTGCTGGTTGGGAAAAAGCATTACCGGTACGTTGCAGTACATTTAAAATGTTTCATCCTGAAAATGCATTTCTTGGGTTAGCTTCTTATTTATTTTTGTAATTTAGTATCTTTTGCTAGAACTTTCACTTTTATCAGATAAACTTGTATACAATCAATACTGTGATGATTAATACTCATACAAGATGCAAAACTATTCATATTAAAACTGGTGTATCAAACATACTTCCTTATTTCATACCCGTGATAATTGTCTTAGAATATATTGAATAAGACATAAAATTACTGCTCAAAAAGCTAATTCACCATCAAGAAAAGTACTCAAATTGTGTACATGTTGATCCCTAAAATATCCTATCAAATTCCTTTAACTTGTATCTCAATTGTACTACTCTGTATGTGTATGAATTACAATTAAAAGATCACTCCAATCGCTAGTATATGATTTCAAAATTATGAGATAGGGCTATATTTGGGGTCGTTTATGAAGATCTTCTATTCCTTCCGTTCCAAATGAGTGCCAAATTTTACTAATGCTCGTGAACAACATTTGATGCTCATTTTGGGACGCAAGGAGTATAAAATTAATTTTCCCCTCATAGTTTTTTCATTTCCCCTGATCCTTTCCTTTGTCTAATCTTTGTTTACAAATATGCTTAAAGAAGGAATATACTCTCAAGTAGTGTCTAAGATGGTTATTAATATCTGCTTCTCAGACCTACACGCCAGAAAGTCCTGGGGATGCCACTCGTAATCTATCTCAGCAGTGTCTTAACGCCCTAGCAACAGCTCTTCCTGGACTTCTTGGAGGCAGTGCGGACCTTGCCTCTTCCAACATGACACTCCTGAAATCATTTGGGGACTTCCAAAAGGACACGCCTGGAGAACGCAACATTAGATTTGGTGTCAGAGAGCATGGAATGGGAGCCATTTGTAACGGTATTGCTCTTCACACCCCTGGCCTTATCCCCTACTGCGCCACCTTCTTTGTGTTTACGGACTACATGAGAGCAGCCATGAGGATTTCAGCTTTAAGTGAAGCTGGAGTAATTTATGTGATGACCCATGACTCAATTGGGCTTGGAGAGGATGGGCCGACCCATCAGCCCATTGAGCATTTGGCGAGCTTCCGGGCAATGCCGAACATTTTGATGCTCCGGCCTGCGGATGGTAAGGAAACTGCTGGTGCTTATAAAATTGCAGCTCTAAATAGAAAGAGACCTTCAATTTTGGCCCTCTCGAGGCAGAAGCTTCCTCACCTTCCTGGAACATCGATTGAGGGAGTTGAGAAGGGTGGATACGTCATTTCAGACAACTCTTCTGGTAACAAGCCGGAAATCATTCTAATTGGAACAGGGTCAGAACTGGAAATTGCTGAGAAGGCAGGTGAAGAGTTGAGGAAGGAAGGGAAGAAAGTGCGGGTCGTGTCCTTTGTTTCATGGGAACTGTTTGACGAACAATCTGATGAGTACAAAGAAAGTGTGCTGCCAAGTGGAGTAACAGCTAGAGTTAGCATTGAGGCAGGATCAACTTTTGGGTGGGAGAAGATTGTAGGATCCAAGGGCAAGGCTATTGGAATAGATACATTTGGAGCAAGTGCACCAGCCGGGAAAATTTACAAGGAGTTTGGACTGACTGTGGAGGCTGTGATTGAGGCAGCCAAGGCAGTATGCTAAGCCTTCATGATTTATTGATAGGCAAGTTCTTTTTTTGTGTTTTCTCTCTAAATTTGGAAGTTTTGGAATCAAAAGAAAGAGGTTGTTTGGCGTGTACTCTAGTGTTGGTTCATACAGGGGAGGATTAATAAATGACGAAGAATTGAGTTCATTTTTACGATTGTGTGTCTCACGTCAAGAATTAGGGTTTCTTGAAATGGAGAAGAGGTATCGGGTCATGGGCAGAAGTTCTGTTCTATGTATTTTAGATTATGTAACTTTTGAAATGGCTAGTTTTGGAGAAAGTTTTTGCATCTTTTGATATCAAAGCATGAGCTAAATGCAAAAAAAAGTTTGACCTATTTTTAGGTCAATGTTTAATTTGTTTAATAAAATAGTACGAGATGACGAATGTTTTTTGTAACATAGGTTAAGCTATTCCATTTAAATAAAATTATCCCACTTTTCGCAACAAATAAATGTGGAACTTCATGTAAAGGGGCATTTAAGATAATTTTGCACGTACGTTTTTAACCCGATTTTCAGCAACTGTCTGTGTCGAGTCAAAGAGTATCTCTCGTCTCGATGGAATGGAGCGTAGGGCCACAACCCATTCTTTACTACCCCAAATTGTGGAAAATTATATTTTCATAAATCCATATTTACATCATTCCCCTACTGAAAAATTATATATATATATATATATATATTTTCCACCTTGATGAGCTCTTGGTTCATTTTGCAACGGCTCAACTCGTTCAATTGAAATTGGGAGGGTGAGAGCTCAAGTCTGGTGGAAGACATTTTTATAAATAAGTTTCTGATTATCAAGCATGTTTGAGGTAAAAGTTTGATTTTTATACGTTCCAAAGGGTCAACTGTTTGTTAAGGAAGCCATGAGCTCTAAGGCTCCAAAGGCATTAGATTAGCGCCACCGTTCCAACAATCTGACTCCTCTTTTGCTGCACTGATCAAAGATTGTCGATCCATAATACGTCCTTTCCGGACATCTATAGAGGGATTGATCGACAACAACAAGGCTGCTGAAAACTTGTGCAAAAGAGGAACAAATTAATCTGAATTCGCTATATTTATTGGATGCCTATCCTGCTAACCAGACTACGGCCTATTGTTGTGGCTTAACCTACTTCCACTCCACCAAAAATAGGAAGAAAACACACATTTTGGGTCCGACAGGTTTAAAGTTTTTGCATAAAAAGGTTCCTACACTTTTTTTTTTTTTTTTAAATAACTTTCCACTTACATAACCTTATACCTCTATATCATTTTAAATGGTCAAAACGACCTTTATGAAAGTTACAAAATATATAAATGTGTTTTTTTTTTGTTTTTTTTCAAAAATATACTAAATTCAAGTATTATAATACCCTTACTAATAAAAGATATATTTTTACACTCCTTTTACTTTTTTTTAAAAAAAACGCTAAATAGACACTCCTACAACTTCAATTTTAAGCGTCATAACTCTTCTTCCGTCTGAAGAACTGCAACAAATGAATGAAGGGTTCGAATTTCCAAATATAAGGTCGCACTAGTGACTTTTAGCCAATTGAAGTTGTAAGCGTCCATAATGGAATAGGCATCGCGCATGTTTAATCCTAACAAATCATGCTATTACATCTGATTATCTTGCAGGTCCAATCGCACCCTTTGTCTGCTCATTTTCCTGGCTGAGAGTTATGTGTCGCTCTCACTCACTAATAATAGCCAATGGCTTGAAAAAACCAAGACCGACTAAAGCTGCAAACAACCCCATCTCAAGCAGCAGGGACTTGGTACTACGATGGGGTTAGGCAGCAGTAATTTTGCTTGGCTTTGTTTTCTCAAGCATATCAGTAACGCTCAATGCTCATACCATATGAGCTTTAATGCAATAAAGCAAATCTTCAACTTAACGCTTGAATATTAGTTCGAATGTATACATGAGATGTACAGATGTAAGTGAACAAAAGTACAGAAAATAGTTGCACTACTGACTCGGGCATACCCACAAATGAAACAACACAAGACTATCCACGATACTGAAATCTTAGTCAGTACCTTCAGAATTACAGGACATCCTAACATACATTAATGAATCAATCAAGCACAAAAATACTCCAGAAATCCACTTCATAAACTTGGCAAGCTGTAGAATAATGCTAAATTGTAGAATGCATTTAACTCATCGAAAATAAAATAAACATGAATCCTTCTCTTAGCGTCAAACACACTCCAAAATTGTAAAATTATAAGTTTGGGAGTCCTACATAAACTAAAACAAACCGAAGATCTTCCATGGCTCCAACAACAAAACAAGCCCTACTTACTACTAAAAGTAGAAAATAA